>LBNU01020162.1:1881-16127 GCA_014162995.1 Artemisia annua | reverse complement strand
TAATTTCATGTATTTGTACGCAAGTTAATCTAGGTTCAACGTGAGTATATTTGATGTATGTAACATAAATATGAACGTGAAATATGTGTGTGTCGTGACTCCTAGGCCTTCCAAGATAGAGGCTAGTCTTTTGTGTGATTCGATATGATAATATATACGTACAAAATATTTATAAATCTTTATACCTTTGACACAAAATAAAACATGATGCATGCAAATTTTTAACGTGAGAAATGGATTCAAATGAGTTGTAAAGGACTTACAACGCTTCTAGGATGCTAGAGGATCGAAAGAAATGGAAGAAAACATAAGAGATATACACGTTCGACTATAACCCAAGTATAACGATTATAGTTTTAAACTCGTTAACCCTTTTCTTGCTTTCAAACGTTCATGAAACAGCTCCTGGTTCTTCGGAGGTGAATTTGAAAGAGTTGTGAAGTTTATTATGAGTATTTTTGATGGAAGAAACAAGAGGAGGAAGCTAGAGTGCATATAGTAAAATTTTATAATACGTATGATACAAATATTTTGAGGGGACATGAGCTACTATTCAAATCAGTGACTAAGAGGTTTGTATGTTGTTTTAAGACCTTAAGATTTATGTGTGAGAGCTAGAATTGAGGATAGATGTTTTGATGAATCATATATATGTCGACTAGTATAAAACTAGTTACACGAATTGAGAATTCGTTCATCACTCGACTATAGTTAATAATTCTGAACATCTAAGCATGAAATCATCCTAGAAATAATATTTGGGACTTGTAGAAACAAATGGGAGTCGAGATGGTTGAGTTTTGGATCTAAATATATGTCGAGTTTGGTGGTTTTGTGGCAAACACTTTGCCTCGTAAAAACATAGTAAAACTCGATCTTAGATTATGAAATTTGGCATACTAGTAGACGGCTAGGTGAGAAAATAGATGACATAAAAATATATGTATGTCGTGTGTAAAGATTGAGAGAACGAAGGTCGTTTCTTAGCTTGTTTAGTCGATTACATGAAATATTAAAACTAATATTTGGGCTTTAATTCTTGGGCTAATGAACAGTAATAAGTAATTGAAGTTGGGCTGAAAAGAAATTAAGGGCCCGTTTGGTATTATTAGTGAATAATTAGGATTAGGGAAATTTCTAATTTAGGATTAGTGAAACGTTTATGTTTCGAATAACGTGTCGAGAATTGGTTTCGTTATTTGGTGAATTTTGCAATATCGTAATCATGACCATTTAATATAATAAGAAAAATTTCAAATTTTTTCCGTAAAAATGGTGATTAAAATAATGACAGAGATTTATATATAATTAACCGTTGTTAATTATATGGATTTTTGCAGTTCTCTACAACAAATATCCTTGGAATGTGTTTTTATGTATTTCAGGTACAAAAGGATTGGAAACAGACGAAAGACGAGCAAAATATGCATAATTGTCAAAACTGGTCCCTGAACTTTTAAAATTGGCAGAAATGACCCCCGGGAATTATAATTTGAAGAAAAGTGATCTTGTAAACCTTGGGAATTCACAACTTGACAAAAGTGGCCCTTGAATGAAGTTTGGAATATTGGCAGAATTGGTCCTTGAAAAATCAGATTATTACATCTTTGGTCCTTGGGCTAATTACTACTAATAATCCTAAACTACACCTAAACTAATAACCCAACAAACCCTTTACTGCCCCAAAACACAACCAAAGCCCAAAACACAATCAACCCACGTTTTTATAACACTGGGTCAACAAAGTCAAACAAATACCCCTTTACCCTTCTTCCCTCCCTCACCCCGTATTACCCAGATAAACAACCACTCCACACTCCAACCTCTGCTACCTCCCCTACCTCCTCAAAAGCTCCCCCAATTCACCATTCCCCAACTCCACCTACCTCCCCCTCCTCGCAATCTTGTACCTAACATCGCAGCTCATCAATCCACTCAAAACATATTTTGGCGCCAAATTGTAATCAACAGCTAGGATGGGCTTCACTTTAATTGAAGGGTGGGGATTTGTTCGCTTGGTTCCATGGATCATGTTACAACTCAGTTCTCTCAACAAAGAAGCACAAATGCAAGGATTCCACCTACCACTTATTTTAGTATAAATAGGACCTTGTAAGCCTTCTATGGCAAGTAGTTTTGTAGCCTAGTTTTCTTTAAATTATGTTTTAGATTAAGCTTCCTTTGTATTGTACTCATTTTTTTCAGTCTTTAATAAAATCCTAGTTTTCATCTAAATTTCTTGTCATTTTATTTTCTCAAGGCAAATCATTGTACTAAATCTGCTTTTAAAGTCTCTTTACTGTTTTCAAAAGCTTACTCAAGCCTCTCAATAGCTTGTGGACTCTAGTTGTTTAAATTCAGTTTCAAAGTAGTTATATGGCCATGGTCAATAAAAGTCAACGAGGCAGAGCAAGGTGTTATAGGGTGGTTTATGGTACTGTGGTGGTGAGCCTATCTCAAAGATAGGCTGGGTTGAGGAAGTTCTCAGAAAGCTGAGAATTAAATTGTGAGTTATCCTTTTAAGTTTTCAATCTTTATTTGGTTTACTGCCTTAAATTAGCTTAGGGTGCATATGCTTGTTCTTGTTGTGTTTATTGTGTTACTTTCGCATATTTAGCTTCTATTTAGCCTAAGTAATCTGTTTCAAGCTTAATAATTGGTTGTTGTAGTTTTAAATTTGCAAGTTGTAGTTTAAAGATTACTTAAAGGGGGTGTTTGGATTAAGGAGCAATTCTTAGTTCAAGACCTATAGAGTAGCTAGAATTGGCATAGACAACTCACTTTAGGATCATATAGTGCATTCAAGATATAAAATCAGTAGGTTATTAGGAAAAGTCAAAATTTGGCCTTATACTTGATTAGTTACTTAACTGTTAGGGAATTAGGTTAGCATCATCATTATTTTAGTGATTAAACTTGCTAACTTTGCTTAATTTAGTCTTAGTATAGGTTGTACATCACATTTAATCACCTAGGATCCATTAGAAATTCACCAAAGTCAAAGTTCATAAAAACTGAAAAAGTCAAAGTAGCAGAATTGCTCAAAACTTGGGTGATCTTTAATTTGCTCATGATTAGGAGTTATGGACCGAAACTTTGGGGATTTGATTTTGGCCAGCTTGTGATTGATGGACTAATTTTAGTTTAATTTTAGGAATTTTATTTGATATGTTTGTAGTGGCTCAAAGTTGCTAAGCTGGGCTTGTGACTGCCATATACCCAGTTTGACCCGTTTTTCACTGGACCATAACTTGGTCATTTCTTGAGCATTTTCTTTGATTCTTGTTGATTTGAATAGCCACTTAGGTTGTTTTTATGTGTGTGCATTTTGTTTGCTCTTTAGTGCTTATTTCCCTAGCTTATTTAGTCCCTAAAGTTGCTCCTTGGCAACTGTTGCTCCTTGGCAAATGGCAACTGTTGCTCCTTGGCAACTGTTGCTCCTTGGCAACTGTTGCTCCTTGGCAACTGTTGCTGCTATTATACTCAGTTTATACTGAGTTTGATGACTCTTGTTGATCTTGTTTGCTGTACCTGTTGTTGTAGCTTGTAGTTGTTATTGTTGTTGTTTGTTTGCTGCATAAGCTTTTGTGAGCTTATTAGCTTCTTTGAGCTTATTGTGCTTATTGTTGTTGCTGCTACTGCTTGTGCTTATTCTTGTTCATGTTCTTGTTGTTCTTGTAATTCTGCTTGTTTGTTGTTCTTGTTGGTGTTCTTGTTTATGTTGTTGCTGTTACAATTGTTGTTGCTGAATTAGTTGTTGAAGCTTATTTAAGCTTATGACCTAGATTGTGTTTCGTGAAAAATTCCACTTGAACAAAAAGTTTTTGAAAAACCAAAATCAAATCTTTGATTCTGAATCTGATTTGTTTAAGTTGTGCGTTTGTTAAAATCTGTTTTCAAAAGAAAAGAAGAGACTTGTAGTTTGTATTTGTGTGTTGGTAGAAAGAAAGAAAACTGGAAATAAATAAATAAACTTTGAGTAAAAAAAGATAGGACTGGGTGATTCGATACGCGCTATATATATATAATATAATAGACGTGATCGTTACCGAAGTAGTATGGGCAAGTACGTTCCTCGGGTCGTTTCTCCCAACGAGGCGTTAATTTGAGTTGATTGGATCGGGATCGAGTTTTGTGAAATGAATGTGAAGGGGGTTTATGGGGAACCCTAAGCTACAATTACACTACGAGAAATAAAAATGCAAAAATAAGAAAGCACGTAACCTAAAAACGTAATTAAAACATAAAATAAACGTAAACGCGCAGAATAAAAAGTGAATTTAAAGTATTACTACTCCTACGGGGATGAAAAGGGGGGGGCGGTTTTTTCTTCTAACGTTTCTAAATGACAAAAGAAAATTTTAGCGAAAAAGAGAAGAATTATTGAATTTTGGCTTTTATTATATGTATTATTAATTAAAAATATTTTAAATATTAAAATATATTAAAAATAGCCAAATAATTAAAAAAATGAAAATTAATTTTGAAAATCTAAAATATTATAAACAATTTGTAAACTGAAAAATATTTTTTTGGATTTTTATTGCAATATGATAATTAAAAAGCATTAAAAGTACTTTTAAACTATTTTTAATTCATATAAAACCTATAATGAAGTTAGAAAATTATGAAATTTTCAGATACATTCTAAATTAATAATAATAAAAACCTAGCGAAAAATAAAATTAACTAGATTCTAAGCCGCTAATAAGCACTTTTTGGCAAATAAGCAAGTTTTGAATAAGGCCTTATTTATAAGCAAATAAGCCACTATTATGCCACCAAAAGCTCCCGGTATTAGGTAATAGACCTAAACGCAACCTAACTAAACTCAAAAACCTCAAATAAGCCTAGGCCGTCAGCCTGAAAATCAATGAGCCGTTTCCAAGAAAAGCTGCTTAACACCCGCTACTTTGGCTTATAAATAAGCACTCCTGAAGTAAGCCAATTGGGGAAGACAAAGGGGCAAAAGCAAGGTGACCTAGGATACTACACTAAAACCAAAAAGCCCTAATTTTAACACCTAATTGACACCTAATTTTGCCTAAGAAACATGGTTTCAGACATACTCCTACCTAAGTTGACTTTTTTTTTTTTTTTTTTTTTTTTTTTTTTTTTTTTTTTTAGTTGCTAACCTGTTTGACTAAACTAAAATTTTACTGAATAATACTTAATGTAAATATTATATTAAGCTACTAAAATACTTGATTACCCTAAATATGTATTAACTAACTATGCTCAAGAGGACAGGTTCATGTTAACACCTATGCTAGCTAATTTTAGATTCAAAGTTGATTTTGACTCTTTACAAAGTGACCTACTGATTTTGTGCCTAAACTAGTCTAAATTTACCTAATGTGAACTAACCAAGCTAATTTTACCACCAACAAACTACTAGAACTCAGATTAAAAGCTTAAACCAAACACCCTTTAAGGAACAATTAACACTACAACTTCTATATCTAAGCTTATAACTATCACTTTTTATGCTTCAAACAGATTCAAGGAATGCAAATTAAGCTAAATGACAGTGGTAGTGTGCAGACATGGATAAACAGCCAACAAGCACTTTTCAAGCTACTTAAATTGCCATTAATCCTACAAGCTAGCTTATCACGATGAAAACAAACCAAACTAATGCTATAAGCTAATCAATAACCAAAAATCAGGATCAAAGGGCTATTGTATAACAGATTATAAGCTAACAAAAATGCTAGTTTGGAACAGTCTACTGTGGAGCAGGGGAATTACCAGCCTACAGAGGGCATTTTGAGCTAGAATAAAGGCTAATGAATCTATGAACTAGGGTGAAATTAATGAACAAAAATCAAGTTCAGCAACCAATAATCATAGAAAACCATTTTTTGATAAATTTAGAAATGATTTAAGCACTAAAATAGCATTAGGTATGAAGGCAGTTTGAGCACTTTGGTGATGGTTTGAGAAATGGGTAAAAGTTGAAATATGATTTATGAAAACACCACTACCAGATATTCACTATGTAATATCCTATGTTGAACTAATTTGAACCAAATTCTACAACTAAAAGAGACCTAAGTCCACTTAATCAAATATGAGCCGAGTAAAAAAAAAATTTCAAACCATTAAATTTAGAAAATCACTAAATTCTCTTTTTAACTTTATGAAATGCAGAAATCAACTTCTAACTACTGACTTACGCTTAACTAAAGCTAATTCAAGTTTATAGGTAAACTAACAGTGACTAAAAATCCTAAAACCTATCAATGCCAAACACTAGTTTAACTATGCTGTCTAAATTTTGAAGCGATAAAACTCCTAATTACTACTGAGAAAATTAATAACAGTACTTAAGCAAGCTAATATGAATCCAAAAGAACGATAACCAATGACTAAGAAGCACTTAACAGCAATCAAATAGCAAAATCATTTTTAAGGCTAAAGTTGGACTCAAATGGGGAACAAAATAGGATTACCTCAAAGTAGTGGCACAAAGCTCATTTGGGCTTATCAACAAGTTGCTCAAACCAGGATAATCACATGAAACCCCCTCTAAATCAGCATTGTCAATCAAATGAGCTTACGTTGACTTTTTTAGTTGGCTAAATTTGACTTTTGAAAGTTTTTGCAATTAAAATAGTTTTAAACAAACAATAGGCTCAAAATAAACTAAGAAAGCTTAAATGAGATTATTAGAACAGAAAGAAAAGCTTTGACAACTTAGTAAAACATTATTTAAAAAAACAGAAATGGAAATTCGACAAGTATTTAAATGAAAACTAAATTTGCATTAATGAAAGAGTAAATTACAATATTGAAAAGAGATTACAACTTAGATTAAAAAAGCTACACCTAATGAAAGCATTAAAATAGACACTAAACCTATGGACTCAATTGCTAAAAATTGGACAACCCTAACTGTGAAGAGGGGCTCGGTATTTATAGGCTTCCAAGGAGTCTTCCAGGGTTTCCAGAGGCTTCCCAGAAGAACAATTATGACCATTCGATTGAATCCCACCAGAAGCTTCTTTGATCCAAGCAATATTGGCCACTCGATCATTGTCTAGTATCTTCTATCCAATCAATTTCTCGCCTTCTGCCACGTGTACGATGTTCTGACACTTCCTGATAATATTCCAGAAGGTACGAGGAATTGGGATAGGATTGAGGTAAATTTGTGGGGTGAATAGGGGTTGAAGATAAACAGTGAAAAGGGTAAAAGGGAGGGAAATGGTTTGGTGTTTTGGCCGGGTTATAGTATAACAGGACCGGGTAGGGGTTTAAGGATATCTTGGGCTTGGGTATAATAAAGGGGTGATGGGCTGGTTGTGTTTTGGGTTGGGTTTATGGTTAGAATTAGGTGTTTATTAGTGATTTGGTTCTAAGGTTTAGTGTATTTTTGATTAAGGTAAAATCCAAGGACCAAATTTGTAATTTCATAAAGCACAAGGACCAATTTTGTCATTATTGAAAAATATTCCCAAGGACTAATGTTGACCATTTGAGCATAGATGAGATCCCTTTTTGCAATTTTCTTCCCGGCCTCGGCTCTAAATACTCTTTTCCAAATCCCGTGCTCGTGTTTGTCGTTTTTGGCTCGGTTTTTGTCCATTTCTTACATATCCACACCTGCACATATAAAAACACAAAAACACATATATTTGGCATTTATTAGCGGGTTTTTGGTCTTTTTGGTTGAGTTTTGGTCAAGAAAAGGTATGTGTTTAAGCACATACCACTGGGACTCGAACCCCAGACCTCTACCCACACAGACTTACAAATACCATCTGCGCCCTAGGGACTTACACGTTTTAATCCCCATAATTTTTTATTTAACCCCATTTTTCCCTTTTAAGCTCATTTTTGCTTTTCTGCTTATTCTGGCTTATTGCTAGTACTTATTTACAAGTTCTAATTTTTCTTAGATTTCTTTTAACTTTTTAGAATTTCCAGAAAAAGCCCATAATTATTTAAATAGTTTTAGTATTTATTTTGATTTAATTAGTGATAAATAGTAATTAATTCATAATAAATAGGATTTTTATCGAAAAATTAATTTTCTTTTTTTTTTTCAAAATTTTCTTTTGTAATTTAGTGCGTAAAATAATTGTTTGTGAACCCGTAGGACTTTTGTAGCTATAATTTCACGTTTTTATTTGTGCGTTGACGTTTATCTTAAATAAACGTCACGTTTTTTTGTTAACTTGTGTTTTAGGATTCCCGATACCTAATTTTGATTCCCGTAGTGTTTTAGGGCTCCCCTAGTTTGCCAATTGCCTTTTGTTCCCCTTAGGTTATTCCATTTTCATTCACGTTTGTTAATTTTCCATTTTCGTTAATTTAACGTACGATAAACCAAACAATCTTTCACAACCAAACATACAAGCATTTTAATCTCATACCTTTCGCGATAACTTTCCGTTCACACCTCGTTGGGGTACGACCCGGGAAATCACTTCCCGGTCTTAACAAATATCACATTGCACGAGTTTACGAGGTAATTCTTTTCACGAAGGGTTTACTTGTATTTCTCTACGTCTTGTTGTCCTCACGATAACATTGACCACACGTTTGTTGATATTTTGATAAATTGTTTTGCACACGAAAACACAACGAATCATGGACATTGTAACAATGTCTACGCTTGGATGATATTGGATTGATCGTTATTGAATTTACGGTATTAGCCGATGGACTTATGGACAATTTTGTACTTCGGACACAAAGTGGTCGATAATCCCGACACTAATATTCACGTGAATGTTAACGACAAATAATAATAAAACTTGTAAACTTGGATAAACTTGTATAATTTGTAAAATGTAACAAATATAATTGTTATTCAAAAGTCGTAATGACTTGGAAATGTTATATAACCGGACACATTATGTCTAAATTTTATAAAAACCATTTATAACTTAAACCATTACGACTTGTAAACATTATAAGCTTTTCGAATTACCTAATTATTAACATCATAAACCTTTTATCAAATGTGTGTTTCTTTTCTAAACCATAACGTTTTATCAACTATTTGGTGTACGGGGTAAAACACCGAAACACTTATTGACGTCTTCTTTTATTTCCCTTTTATTCTTTAATTCTTCTCTTTTCTTTATTATTCTTAGAGTTAATACATAAATGGTCCCTGTGGTTTGTTAGAAATAACAGATTTAGTCCATTTTTCATTTTTGTATCAGATATGGTCCCTGTGGTTTTAAAATATCTCAGATTCAGTCCAATTTGTCTAATACGGTATGTAAAATGACCAAAATATCCATACCTTAAACATTTTATTTTTTTTAGGTGGGGCTATTTTGGTCATTTCATGTCAAAATGGACTGAATTCGAGACATTATAAAACAACAGGGCCAGATCTGATACAAAATGAAAAATGGACTAAAGTCGTAATTTACAACAAACCACAAGGACCATTTATGTAGTTAACTCTTATTCTTATTTCATTATTGTTTCCTTTTCATTTCTTGATTCCTTTTCTTTGTGTTTGATTGTGTTTTTCCGACTTTCTTCGTCTTATTCTCGAAACTTTATTTTCCCAAAAATCACACGAGATACAAACGATTACTACTTTTCATCGCCATTGAAACTAATTCTTTTAAAAACAACATATGAGTATTCTATAAACGCCACTTTTATAAATCACTACTGTGGATTTCTTTCTGAAACATGTTATTTATTAGGTTGTGCCGATCCAGTACCGTTGTGCTTATACTACTTTTGATGTCGTTGTGTTTTACTACTTGGTTCTGGTTATGATTTCTCGCATTACTGCATACTGAGGTGAGTTCATAGCCCCACTACATAGCCCCACTCTTATTTTATTAACTATTTTGTAAACTACTTGGGGTGAGATACATGCTACTGTTTTTACTATGATCACAATTGTTTAAAAACTATTCCTTGAACTGAAAACTTTGCGTAACATCTGATAAGCACTAAGTACCGTCCTTGCCAAAAGCAAGTCCCTCTATCATGAACCATTAATCACTTGCGAGTGAGCGCGAACATAGGGATATAGGCCTATAGGAATTGACCATCCCGCCATGTTGACTAAGTTCGGTGTTGACCATCCCGCGTATGGGTGGCTGTGACGGTGCTGGTCATGGATAGTTTATAGTTGCCGACGAATCATAAGTAGCTACAGACGTTTACTTGAGCATACATTCGTGTCCTTTTTTCTTACGCATCGTCACATGGCTAACAAAATTCGTGTACTTTGTCCATAATTCTAGGAAAATAATTTTTTTCTCTCACTTTTGTTTATATTTATTTTTTTCACTCACATTAATAAAATGTAGAAAGTCATACACTTAGAGAAGGTCGGGTTATTTTTTTTGCTGCTATATATACGGTTTTTATCGATGAGTTATATGTATAGGCTTAGATAATAGACCTACAAATATGATTGAATATGATTTTATTCTAAGACCAAATATTCTAAGACCAAATTTTATTCCGGAAACAATTTCTTTACCTGTAACTGTCTACATTTAACATTTTTATGTCTTGTTTTGAAAAGACTCGGTGTTGTTGTTGTTGTCTAAGACCAAATCTTACCAATTAGGCTAATTTAAAATGGTTTTATCAAAGAATAAGGGCCCGTTTGGTATGTGGGGTTTATGAGGGTTTAGGATTTAATAAATGCAAAAGATATGTTTGGTTGAGTTTTTGGGATAAGGGTTTGGCTTCTAATCCTAAATATGAGGGTGTGTAGAAAAGGAGAGTGTTTTGAGGGTTTTTATGACACAAGTGGGGCCACTAGCTTTCCACTCCACATATTTCTTTATTTAACCATTTATTATTAAATATAAATAATTTTTAATTTATATTTTAATATATAATATATACTTAAATATTATTTTCTCTCTCCAAATCTAAATCCTAATCTACAACTTTACATTCAAATCCAAATCCTAATCTAAACCCACCTACAAACCAAACGGGCCCTAAAATTAAACATATAAAACATGCACGGATTAAATTACCTTTTTGTAGAGAAAATTAGGCATGAGAAATTTCCTATATGGTGGGAACTGGGAATATAATTTGAAAAGAAAAAGGGGTGGCTCTGGGAAATCAGAATGTTGAAACCCTTTTGAAAGAAGACACGTGTGATTAGAAGCACGAGGAAGAGGACGACACCTAAACAGAAATATCTTATACGTGTGTTGTCATCGTTTGTACACGTGGCTTTATGACAGAAAATATGTTTTATAGCTCAGAATATTCGGTTTATACTTTATACCGATATTGAAACTTCGTAGTTTGGCAGTTGAAAACGTTCATCGTGAAGGTGCTTGTTAGTTGTCAGTTTGTGACCATCAATGTTAATTATTACCTTATACTCCCTCCGTCCCATATTAAATGTCCACAATAGAATCTTTGAATGTCTCAAATTAAGTGTTCACTTGTACCTTCAACCAATAAAATGAGACTTTAGTGGGTAAAAATAATATTTGATTGGTGGAGAGATTAATTAGTGAAATCTCTTAAAACTTTGTGCACTATGAAAGTGGACACTTAGGGGGTGTTTCTTTTTTCCCTTAGCTAAGGGAATGGGTCCACATGGGTCCACACAAGTATTTAGTAATATTTCTTTTTTGTGTGGAACCCATTTATTTCCACTAACACATCTATATTTACAAGGCATAAATGGTCTTCCTCTCCCCATTAAGACACACTAAGAGCCATAGGTCCCATATAGACCCCACCTATCTCTTAGCTAACAAAAAAAAAAAAATAAACACCCCCTTAATATGGGACGGAGGGAGTATTTTAAAAATGAAATGAGAATATTATATACGTGATGACGTGTATAAATGCGAAAGGAGTAATAAGTTACTACATACAAAGTTCTGTAATCATACTGCATGGACGGATCCACATTGGTGCTGGGTGTGGCACGGGTTACACCTTTTTTTTGGTCACGAAGTATAAATTTTTTCCGAAAACTGTCATTTATTCGTATGTGCAACACCCGATTTTTTTTTTGCTACTTTCGTTGTTTATCTTGCAACTTTAGTTTGTGGTGCACCTTTTATTTAGCAGTTAAGACTTGTGCAACACCCGAACTCTATTGTATTTATTAGTTGTTTTAGAATTGTATCACTTGCTTGTAAATGAAAACGAGGAAACTCGATTAGCTGTAGCGTGAGCTCCTTTGAATTGTACCTTAACATCTCCAAAAATTCAGAAACAAATATGTGAATGTTTTGCCAATGAGGTACTTGATTCCATTCTTGACGATATTGGCGATGATGTGTTTTCCTTATTAGTAGATGAGTCTAATGACGTATCTAAAAAGGAACAAATGGCTATTGTTTTTCGATATCTCGATAGACATGGAGTTATCCAAGAGCGATTTGTTGAGGTTATTCATGTGAAGGAGACTTCTTCCGCCACTCTTAAATCTGCCATTGATGTTTTCTTCACGAGACACAATTTGAGTTTGAAACATGTAACATTCCAAGTTTACAATTTATAATTAAATCTTTGAAATTATAATTTTAAATTACAATTCTTAGTTACTTAATCTCTTATAAATTATTATTGAATTTTGAAACAGTTAAGAGGCCAATGTTATGATGGAGCAAGCAATATGCGTGGTGAGTTCAACGGTTTAAAAGCTTTGGTATTAAAAGATAATAGCTCAGCACACTATGTACATTGCTTTGCACATCAACTTCAGTTAGTGGTTGTGGTGGCTGCAAAAAACCATGATGGGGTTATGAAATTCTTTGAAAAGCTAATGTGTGTGGTAAATGTGGTTTCCTCGTCATGTAAGAGAAAAGATATGGTGCGAGATTATTACAAGCAAATAATAGAAAAGGATCTTAGTGAAGGTGTAATTGAAAGTGGAAAAGGGAAAACTCAAGAGCTCTCCCTTATACGACCTGGTGATACACAGTGGGGTTCACATTACAAAACAATTGTGAGATTGTTTTCTTTGTTTCTTGAGGTTATTAAGGTGTTGAAATATTTAGAAAAGGAAGCTATTGATGGTCGGAACCGAAATCAAGCAACTGGTATTTTATCATATTTTAAAAATTTGAGTTTGCGTTTTATTCCCACCTGATGGAGCACATTTTAGGAATCACGGATTTATTGTCGATATCTCTTCAAAAACGAGATCAAAATATTGTAGAGGCGGTTTAAATGATAAAAGGAACAAAACAAGCATTGGTAAGACTTATAGAACAAGTGGGTTTGTTGCATCTTTTGAAGATAGTAAATTCTTTCTATGAAAAACATGATAGTATTTTAGTATTGAATATGGACGAAATTTGTGTTGCTAAAAGAAACCGAGTAACTGGCATAAAGAATCGACATTATTTTGAGATTGATATATTTAACACAGTTTTGGATATGCAAATACAAGAGTTTGGAGATCGATTTGGTGAGATAAGCACTAACTTGCTTATTAATATGTGAGATTTGAGTCCATGTAATTCATTTACAATGTTTGATGCATCAAAGGTAATTACTTTAACTACGTTTTATCAAGATGATTTTACGGATGCGGATAGGTTTTCTCTTACTCTACTATGGGACAGTGATTCATGATATAGACTTTATGAAGTTGAAAGGAATTGCCGAGCTTGCTACGTTGATGGTGACACGAAGGAAGCATATTTCTTTTCCTTTGATTTATAAGTTATTGAAGCTTTTTTTAGTCTTACCTGTGGCAACCGCAACCGTAGAAAGATGTTTTTTGGTAATGAAATTGATAAAGACGAATCTCCGCAACAGAATGGGTGAAAGTTATATGAATGATGCTTTAATTTGTAACTTAGAAAAAGAATTATTTGCGAAGGTTACAAATGAAGACGTGATAAAGCGCTTTCAAGGCTCAAAACGTCGAAGAGGTCAATAATAAGAGACAGGGCACTTTATTTACTAGTTTGTCATTTTTACAATTTATATTACGTTGATTTTTTTTTTGGGTTAATGGCATATAATAGCAACGTACTTTTTCATTTGTGCTATTATCAGATATGAACTAAAAATATTACAACAATACCCATCGAACTTTGCCATTTTTGTGCCGATATCAGCAACTTCGCCATTTTTACTTTCAAAATTCACGTCATGTGACACATGTACATGTCATGCCCCTTTTTTTGTACCGTTAGGTTCCATGTCAGCCCTTAATACACACTGTTAGGTTGTATATGTTAGTGTTAGGGTTATATGTGTTTTGATTGGGGAAGACGACCTAACGGTGTGTATAAGGGGCTAACATGGAA
>LBNU01020161.1:20979-35465 GCA_014162995.1 Artemisia annua | reverse complement strand
AAACCAAAATGTGCAAAGTCATGGTAATCAAGTCAATAAAAATCAGAATCGTGCATATCAAGGTTTTCAAAATCAAAATCAAGGATTTAATCAAAACAAGAATTTTCAAAGTAATCATGGTAATTTTGGAAATCAAGGTGCTAATTATGGAAACTTTAATCATGGGAATCAAAATTTTCAAAATCAAGGTCAAGGTTTCAATAACAATGCCCGTGGGCAAACTTTTAATCAGAATCAAGGTGTTGTGCAAAATCAATCGAACACGGATGAGTTGTTAGTAGAATTACTTCGTCAAAATCAAAACAACCAAACCATTTTGCAAAGTCAGCAGACACAAATTAATAAACAAGAGGAAATGAATCATGTATTGATTAATCAAATGACTGAATTAAACAAGCGTTTAAATGATCGACCCTCAGGTTCAGGTACCACTTCTTTACCTAGCAACACGATCGCTAACCCGAGGGGCGATGTCAAGGCGATCACAACACGCAGTGGCGTTTCTTACAAAGAACCAATGGTTCCAACTACCTCTTATACTCCTCCTTCCAAGGTAGTGGACCGTGCAACCGAGGTGACAACGGATACGAGAATTCCTATTCACCAAGGAAGGACCGAAACTATCCAACCTCCGGTGGTTCAATCGACAAATGAAAATGCAAATGTTTCAAAAGGAAAAGAGAAAATTGTTTTTGAACGAGATGAACCAGTTAAAACAAGTCTTCCATATCCTTTTCGTCTTAATGAGCAAAAACGTCAAGATAAAAATGACATAATGAAGGAAAAGTTCTTTAAGATGTTTCAAGACATTCGATTTGATTTGAGTCTTGCTGATGCTGTTGTGTTAATGCCAAAGTTTTCGTCAATGCTTAAAAACTTGTTGAATAATAGAGATAAATTGTATGAAATGACAACTACACCTTTGAATGCGAATTGCTCGGCTGTGCTCCTTAAAAAGCTTCCCGAAAAGCTTGAAGACTCCGGCAAGTTCTTAATTCCATGAAATTTTCCCGGAATGGTTCAATGTTTTGCCTTAGCCGATTTAGGTGCTAGCATTAGCCTTATGCCGTTTTCCGTCTGGCAGAAATTGTCGTTACCCCCTTTGACTCCGACACGCATGACACTCGAGCTTGCCGACCGTTCTACCTCTCGTCCTAAAGGCATAGCCGAAGATGTCATCGTCAATGTGGGAAAATTTCACTTTCCGGCTGATTTTGTTGTCGTCGATTTTGATCCCGATCCAAGGGTTCCTCTCATTCTCGGACGAGGTTTCCTAAAGACGGGCCGTGCTTTGATTGATGTGTACGATGAAGAGATTACCTTGCGAGATGGTCATGAAGCCGTTACGTTTAATTTGGACCAAACAGCAAGATATTCTTCCACCGATGAGCCCATGACCATAAGCAAAATCGATATCCTTGATGAAGTTGATGAACTTTCTGAAGAGTATTCCCAAGAGATACTCGGATTTTCAAGTGGCAATCCCACTTCTTCTTCCTCCACCCCTTCAAATAATTCTACCCCTTCACCCTCTATTGATGATTCTTCACCTACCTCTCAACCCATAATTGCCGACTCTTCCCCTTCCTTCACTCCATTTGAAGGAGGTGATTTCCTCCTCTTGGAAGAAGTCGATGAATTTTTATCCGTTGATACATCTTCATTCGTTGGCGATGATGATGATTCTTATTATGATCCGGAGGGAGACATTCTTTTGCTTGAACAACTTTTGAATGAAGATCCATTTTCACCTCTCCCTCCAAAGGAACTTATTGTTGAAGAAGTCAAACAGGTCGAACCATCTGAAGAAAAACTTCCAAAACTTGAGCTTAAAGAATTGCCTCCTCATCTTGAATACGCTTTTTTAGAAGGAACCGACAAACTTCCCGTCATTATTTCCAAACACCTACAAGATGAGGAGAAGAAACGTCTCGTTGACATGCTCAAAAAGCACAAAGATGCCATCGCATGGCGTATTTCCGACATCAAAGGCATAGATCCTCGTTTTTGCACCCACAAGATTTTACTTGAAAACGATGCTAAGCCGTCCATCCAACAACAAAGACGAGTTAACCCAAAAATTCATGATGTGATCAAGAATGAAGTAATCAAATTACTCGACGCTGGGATGATTTACCCAATTTCTGATAGCTCATGGGTTAGCCCGGTCCATTGTGTGCCAAAGAAGGGTGGTATGACAGTCGTTACGAATGATGATGATGAGCTTATTCCAACGCGTCTCGTAACCGGTTGGAGAGTGTGCATCGACTATCGAAAGCTCAATGAAGCAACTCGAAAAGACCATTTTCCTCTTCCTTTCATGGATCAGATGATTGAACGACTTGCAGGAAATGAATTTTATTGTTTTCTTGATGGTTTTTCTGGCTATTTTCAAATTCCCATCGATCCTCCCGATCAAGAGAAAACCACTTTTACTTGTCCCTACGGAACTTTTGCCTATAGACGTATGCCCTTTGGCTTATGCAATGCCCCAGGCACGTTCCAGAGATGTATGACCGCCATTTTTCAAAATATGATCGGGAAGACAATGGAAGTTTTTATGGATGATTTTTCTGTGTATGGTAATTCATTTTCGTCTTGTCTCTCCCATTTAGAACAAATGCTCCAAAGGTGTGAAGACACTAACCTAGTTCTGAATTGGGAGAAGTGTCACTTTATGGTTAAAGAGGGTATAGTCCTCGGCCATAAAATCTCAAAAGCCGGGATTGAGGTGGACCGTGCCAAAGTCGATGTTATCGCAAAATTACCTCATCCCACGACCGTCAAGGGAATTCGAAGTTTCCTCGGTCATGCTGGCTTTTATAGACGTTTCATACAAGACTTTTCCAAAATAGCCCGACCATTGACTCACCTTTTAGAGAAGGAAGCCCCGTTCATCTTCACCAATGAGTGCATTGAAGCATTTAATACCCTTAAGAAGAAGTTGACGGAGGCTCCTATTTTAGTTGCCCCCGATTGGGATTTGCCCTTTGAATTAATGTGTGATGCTAGTGATTATGCAATTGGGGCAGTCCTGGGGCAACGAAAGGACAAATATTTTCGGCCTATACACTATGCAAGCAAAACCATGAATAGTGCTCAGTTTCATTACACCACAACTGAAAAAGAGATGTTGGCAGTCATTTATGCTTTTGAAAAATTTCGACCATATCTTCTTTTAAAGAAATGCATAGTGTATACGGACCATTCAGCCTTAAAATACTTGATGACCAAGCCTGATGCCAAACCAAGACTTATGCGCTGGGTTCTCCTTTTACAAGAGTTTAAAGTTGAAATTAGAGATAAAAAAGGATCGGAGAACCTAGCTGCTGACCATTTGTCCCGTCTTGAAAATCCTCACCAAGGCGTGCTCGAGAAAAAGGATATTGATGACTCATTTCCTCTCGAAGCCCTTGGGAGCGTGTCACTTGGTGATTCTAGTACCCCATGGTTTGCCGATTTTGCAAACTACCATGCGGGGAATTTTATAAGAAAAGGAATGTCGACCCAGGCCAAAAAGAAATTTTTCAAAGATGTGAAACATTATTTTTGGGAAGACCCTTATTTGTTCAAAATTTGTGCGGACCAAATCATTCGGAGATGTGTCCATGGTAAAGAGGCCGAAGCTATTTTGATGGCATGCCACAATGGACCCACAGGGGGACATCATGGTGCCAATTTTACTGCTAAAAAAGTTTTTGACTCCGGTTTCTTCTGGCCTTCGATCTACCGCGATGCACAGGACCTGGTGAAGTCTTGTGACGCGTGCCAACGACAAGGAAAAATTTCACAGCGGGATGAGATGCCTCAAAACTCCATCCAAGTTTGTGAAATCTTTGACGTTTGGGGAATCGATTTCATGGGACCATTTCCATCTTCAAACAAAAACAAATACATCCTCGTGGCAGTCGATTATCTTTCTAAATGGGTTGAAGCAAAAGCTTTTCCAACTAACGACGCCCGAGTGGTTGTAACATTTTTGAAAAGTTTGTTTGCCAGATTCGGTACACCTCGAGCTATTATCAGTGACCATGGAACTCATTTTTGTAATGACCGATTTTCAAAAGTTATGTCAAAATATGGTGTTACCCATCGACTAAGTACCGCTTATCATCCTCAAACTAGTGGTCAAGTCGAGGTGTCGAATCGTGGTCTAAAAAGAATTTTGGAAAGAACCGTGGGTGAGAATCGTTCTTCTTGGTCGGACAAGTTAGATGATGCACTATGGGCCTTCCGCACAGCTTATAAAACACCAATTGGTTGTACCCCTTACAAGCTCGTGTACGGAAAGGCATGTCATCTTCCGTTTGAGCTAGAGCATCGCGCCTACTGGGCTTTAAAACATGTGAATTATGATTTAAAAACCGCGGGTGATCACCGAAAAATCCAGTTGAATGAGTTGAATGAACTCCGTGATCAAGCTTATGAAAATTCTTTAATTTATAAGGAAAAAACAAAACGGATTCATGATTCAAAAATCAAAAATCGTGTTTTTAATGTCGGTGATCAAGTTTTGCTTTTTAACTCAAGGTTAAAAATATTTTCTGGAAAGCTAAAGTCCCGTTGGTCTGGACCGTTTACCGTTGCCCAAGTTTTTCCTTATGGTACTGTTGAACTTTTTAACCAAAATGGGCAAAATTTTAAGGTAAACGGTCATCGTTTGAAACACTACTTTGGAGGGGATCTACCATCGGTGATCCCGGATCTCCAAACTTTCCCCAAGGACAACTAAATTCGGGGATAGAGTCAAGCTAAGTGACTCGATGATCAAAAACAAAGCGCTTCGTGGGAGGCACCCCATGCTTATCCATCTATGTTTTCTAGTTTCTAATAAGTAACGCGAGGAGGGCGACCTCTTCCAATCTTGTGTTTGCTTGGTTGTTTGTGTTTGTGCAGGATTTCTCCAATTCATGATGACTCTCGTGCTCGTGGATCGTCTCATCTCCACTCGAGTCCCATGTCTTGCTTCTATCTTGGAAATCACAATATCCAAATCACCTTAGGTTAGCGAGTTTCGTTTCCATTTGACCTTAGCGAGTTTGGTTTATCTAGTGTGTAGCGAGTTTGGTTTCTTCAAGTATCTAGCGAGTTTCGTTTTTTATAAGTAGCTTAGCGAGTTTGGTTCCCATTAGGTAGCGAGTTTGGATTTTTCATATAGGATAGCGAGTTTCATGTTTCTTCATAGTATGTAGCGAGTTTGTTTTCCCTTAGTATCTAGCGAGTTTGGTATTGCATTTGCTAGCGAGTTTCATTTGTTCTTTCATAGCGAGTTTAGGTTTTGTTTTGTTTCAGTTTTAGAGTCTTAGTCTTTTATTGTCGTGTCTTGTTTATCAAGCCGAGCTAGGCTTATTTGCACTCCATCGTTCATCGAGTGGAGTTTTCTTTTATCCATTTCTTACCGTTACTCTGTCGAATTTTCTTTTGAACTTTTTAATTTAGTTTAATTTTCTTTCGTTAACTAAATACAAAACAACAAAAACATTTTCTTTAATCCTTTCTTAAGTTTAAACTTTTATTTCCTTTTTCGCTTCACTTAGTCTCATGTTTTCTTTAATAGTTAAACTTATTCCCTTTCTTATTGTTCTTTATTTCATTTAAATTTTATGCAAAACTTTCGTAGTATAACTAAAACAAATTCAACTCTTTTCAACCCATTCATCTCACATAACTCACGACTTGAGTGACTAGATCAATTTCAACGCTCGTTGGGACAACGATACCCGTGGTTCTTGCTTTCACTAGCCTAGAAACGCTCTTATCAAAATGGCGCCGCTGCCGGGGAGCGGTTGATTAAGATTAAGTCATTCGTCGTTCGAGACTTGTGTTTTGAAGAACCTTCTTTTAGAAGTTAACGCTTTTCTTAAAACATAAAAACAACTAAAAATTATAAAACCTATAAAAGCCAAAAATATTTTATCTTTTCTTTTATAAACTTATAAAAACCAAAAAGATTTTCCTTTCTACTTTCTTTTACACTTTGTTTTGTTTTGATTTATATGATCACTCGTTCCAAGTCTAACTTGAACGAGTTTTCTTATCTTGAAGTGCCTACTAATCGGAGCCGTCGTAGACGAAAGCAAAGGAGCGTACCCGAGTTACGTGATCCTCAAGATTTCATCACCGAGATGAATAACAACAACAACAACGGTGCACAAAACAATGGTGAACACCCGCCGGTGGGTGGTAACCAACCTCTTCATGATCCTCGTCCCATCGAAGATCAACTTCAAACGCCTTTCCAAGGTGTGAAACGAGCTATTGTGATTCCCGATATTCAAGGAAATAATTTCGAAATCAATCACGGCGTAATCAATCTTATTGCGGGTATGGCCTTTCATGGTTTTGACCACGAAGATCCTCATGCTCACATTCGAAACTTAACCGATATTGCTGAAACCATAAGGTTCAATCATGATGTTGTCAAAATGAAACTGTTTTCTTTTTCTCTCAAAGGAGCTGCTCGTGCTTGGCTAGACAAAGAACCCCCCAATTCGATTCATACTTGGGATGATTTGGCTAGCAAGTTCCTTAACAAATTCTGTCCACCATCAAAAACTTCAAATCTTCGTTCTCAGATCCTTCGTTTTCAACAAGCTTTCGATGAATCATTCAACGAAGCTTGGGATCGATTCAAAGAGTTACTCGAAAAGTGTCCTAATCACGGGTTTTCTGAAATGCATCAAATCGATACCTTCTATAATGGTTTGAATCCCGTCGATCAAGATTCACTCAATTCTGCTGCAGGTGGTAATTTGTTATCTCGAAACGCCCAAGATGTGTTCACCATCATCGAGAACAAGGCAAGAGTGAGAACTTCACGAAACAAAACGCAAGCATCTAGTGCTAATAGCAAAGACAACGAGGAATTCATGGCAAGAACCCAACAAAATGCTGATGCCATTGCTACTCTTACGAAGCAAATTGGGATTTTGATCCAACAAAAAGAACAACCTTTTCAAAACATTAATGCAGTTAACCCAAGTTGCGAAACTTGTGGTGGTCCCCATTCATACTTCGAATGTCCAACAACCAGTTCTTTCACCCAAGAGAATGTGTATGCAGCAAACATGGTTGGTAACACGTACCAAACCCAAGGAGATCGCAATCTTCTCAGCTACCGTTCAACCAACTTTCTTGGACCACCACCAGGTTTTACAAACCCGACTTCAAACCAATACGTGCCAAACCGTGGTAATCAAGTCAATCAAAGTCGTGCAACACAAGGTTTTCAAAATCAAACTCAAGGTTTTTACCAAAACAAGAATTTTCAAAATAATCATGGTACTTTTGGTAACCAAGGTGCTAATTATGGGAATAACAATCAAGGAAATCATAATTTTCAAAATCAAGGTCAAGGTTTTAACAACAATGCCCGTGGGCAAACTTTTAACCAGAATCAAGGTGTTGTGCAAAATCAATCAAACACGGATGAGTTGTTAGCAGAATTACTTCGTCAAAATCAAAACAACCAAACCTTTTTGCAAAGTCAGCAGGCACAAATTAAAAAACAAGAGGAAATGAATCATATGTTGGTTAATCAAATGGCTGAATTAAACAAGCGTTTAAATGATCGACCCTCGAGTTCGGGTACCACTTCTTTACCTAGCAACACGATCGCTAACCCGAGGGGCGATATCAAGGCGATCACAACACGCAGTGGCGTTTCTTACAAAGAGCCAACGGTTCCAACTACCTCTTATACTCCTCCTCCTTCAAAGGTAGTAGACCGTGCAACCGAGGTGACAACGGATACGAGAATTCCTATTCACCAAGGAAGGACCGAAAATATCCAACCTCCGGTGGTTCAACCGTCAAATGAAAATGCAAATGTTTCAAAAGGAAAAGAGAAAATTGTTTTTGAACAAGATGAACCAGTTAAAACAAGTCTTCCATATCCTTTTCGTCTTAATGAGCAAAAACGTCAAGATAAAAATGACATAATGAAGGAAAAATTCTTTAAGATGTTTCAAGACATTCGCTTTGATTTGAGTCTTGCTGATGCTGTTGTGTTAATGCCAAAGTTTTCATCAATGCTTAAAAACTTGTTAAATAATAAGGATAAATTGTATGAAATGTCGACTACACCATTGAATGCGAATTGCTCGGCAGTTCTCCTTAAAAAGCTTCCCGAAAAGCTTGAAGACCCCGGCAAGTTCTTAATTCCATGCAATTTTCCCGGAATGGTTCAATGTTTCGCCTTAGCCGATTTAGGTGCTAGCATTAGCCTCATGCCATTTTCCGTTTGGCAGAAGTTGTCGTTACCCCCTTTGACTCCGACACGCATGACTCTCGAGCTTGCCGACCGTTCTACCTCTCGTCCTAAAGGCATAGCCGAAGATGTCATCGTCAATGTGGGAAAATTTCACTTTCCGGCTGATTTTGTTGTCGTCGATTTTGATCCTGATCCAAGGGTTCCTCTCATTCTTGGACGAGGTTTCCTAAAGACGGGCCGTGCTTTGATTGATGTTTACGATGAAGAAATTACCTTGCGAGATGGTCACGAAGCCGTTACGTTTAATTTGGATCAAACAGCAAGATATTCTTCCACCGATGAGCCCATGACCATAAGCAAAATCGATATCCTTGATGAAGTTGATGAACTTTCTGAAGAGTATTCCCAAGAGATACTCGGATTTTCAAGTGGCAATCCCACTTCTTCTTCTTCCACCCCTTCAAACAATTCTAATTATCTACCCTCTATTGATGATTCTCCACCTATCTCTCAACCCATAATTGCCGACTCTTCCCCTTCCTTCACTCCATTCGAAGGAGGTGATTTCCTCCTCTTGGAAGAAGTCGATGAATTTTTATCCGTTGATACATCTTCGTTCGTTGGCGATGATGATGATTCTTATTATGATCCAGAGGGAGACATTCTTTTGCTTGAACAGCTTTTGAATGAAGATCCATTTTCACCTCTCCCTCCAAAGGAACTTATCGTTGAAGAAGTCAAACAAGTCGAGCCATCTGAAGAAAAACTTCCAAAACTTGAGCTTAAAGAATTGCCTCCTCATCTTGAATACGCTTTTTTAGAAGGTACCGACAAACTTCCCGTCATTATTTCCAAACACCTAAAAGATGAGGAGAAGAAACGTCTCGTTGACATGCTCAAAAAGCACAAAGATGCCATCGCATGGCGTATTTCCGACATCAAAGGCATAGATCCTCGTTTTTGCACCCACAAGATTTTACTTGAAAACGATGCTAAGCCGTCCATCCAACAACAAAGGCGAGTTAACCCAAAAATTCATGATGTGATCAAGAATGAAGTAATCAAATTACTCGACGCTGGGATGATTTACCCAATTTCTGATAGCTCATGGGTTAGCCCGGTCCATTGTGTGCCAAAGAAGGGTGGAATGACAGTCGTTACGAATGATGATGATGAGCTTATTCCAACGCGTCTCGTAACCGGTTGGAGAGTGTGCATCGACTATCGAAAGCTAAATGAAGCAACTCGAAAAGACCATTTTCCTCTTCCTTTCATGGATCAGATGATTGAACGACTTGCAGGAAATGAATTTTACGAGTATCAAAACTGGAAAATTGCGAGTATGGTTATGTGGTCTTGCGAGTATGGGATTGTGATTTTTGCGAGTAAGCAATAAAGGAGTTGCGAGTATGAACTTGGCAGCCTAATTCTTGCGAGTATCATACTATCTCTTTTGCGAGTATCATTTATGTTTTGCGAGTATGGTTCATTCTCAAATCTTGCGAGTATGCTAATTAGGGATTAGCGAGTATGATAGTTTTCAAAGGTCTTGCGAGTTTGGTTTTTATTTTCTGCGAGTATGGTTTTTAGAGTTTGCGAGTTTGGTTTTTCTTTTGAATCCTAGTTATTGCGAGTATGGAGTCTTAGTGTAAGTTTCAATTTTAGTTTTCGAGTCTTAGTTCTTTTTGTGTCGTGTTTCATTTATTTCTTAAGCCGAGCTAGGCTTATTTACACTCCATCGTTTATCGAGTGGAGTTTTCTTTATTTCATTTCCTACCGTTACTCTGTCGAATTTTCGTTAAATCTTTTTAACTTAGCTTATTTTTCTTTTCACTAGTTTTATTTTCATTTAAACGTTTACTTTACTTTTCTTTTATTAATTGAATCTAAAAGCTCAAAAACATTTTATTTCATTCTTACTTATTTCATTTTCTTTACGTTTTATTCAACTTATGTTTTCTTTTATTGTTCAACTTATTTCTCATTATCTCGTTTTTATTTCATTTAAGTTTTAAACAATCTTTCGTAGTATAACTAAAACCAAATCACATCTTTTAATCCAATTCACTTCACATAACTCACGACTCGAGTGACTAGATCGATTTCAACCCTCGTTGGGACTACGACCCGTGGTTTACAAGCTTCACCTCTTAGAATTCCGCGATCACATACCATGCAACATCGGACATTTGCATGTGTGGAAAGCTTACATCGACCCTAGATCGCCCGTAAACATCATGACTCGAGCCCAATACAACTTGATAATGAAAAATCAACTTGGGTATAGGGTATTCCCCGATAAGGGATGGATTAGTAACTTCACGGGAAGAGTTAGGGGATTACCGGTTTATGTAGGAAACTTCACCTATGTCACCGACTTTGTGATTGTAGAAGATATCCGCCCAATAGTCGATGCAAGTTTAACTCAAGTAGTTTTGGGAAAACCATTTATTGAGGTCTCTAGAATGACTTATGAGCCTTCCTTAGGGATAGTTAGATTTAAGGATGAGACCGATGAAGTGAACCACCAAATGCCATATAAGATAGAGCAATTCCAACACTTGTCAAATTTTGAGAAGGAGCTTAAACAAGCGGTCTACTATAGGAATCATGAGGATAGACGTAGAGGAGTAGACTATGTCATGGAAAGGATATTCGGATTCTACAAGGATTGTTTGAAATTAGGACCGGATTATAAAACCGGACAAGAGGATGACCTAGAAACCGTGACCAGCAATGGAGTCACGTAATGTACGGTGACTTTGAGTCTAGCTACAAGACTCGGTAATAAAGAAAAGCGCTTCTTGGGAGGCAACCCAAGCTTTGTGTTTATTTATTTGTTTGTTTGATTTTATTTGTTTCCGTAGGTGATGAGACGAAAAGTGTTACGCTTTTAGGGGGTCATTTAAGCCCTAATTCATATAAATGTGATCAAATATTGCCCTAAATCGTTCCTTTTGTCATTTTAGGTACTTTTGAGAGGAATTCTGGAAAACATGCATATTCGGACGTTTTTTGAGCATAAAAGTGAAGAAAACGACAAAGTCTCAAAAGATGATGATTTACAACCTGACGGCGTCAGAAGTCACAAGGTGACGCCGTCAGAAAGCCTTGACAAAAGAGTGGAAATCAATTATCAAATGACGGGCCAGAGGAATTTTTGGAATTAACACCTGACGCCGTCAGGTGTTAGGAAAAGTAGGCCGTCAGGAGCTAAAATGAAAGGAGTGACGGCCCCAGAAAGGTTTTTATAACGGGTGGACGGCAGTCAGAAGTGGATCTAGGCCATCGGAGAAACCTAATGGCGGCGAGCTGACGGCGCAGCCCTTATAACCTGACGCGCGGTCGAAGTGTAAAATCTATTATAGTTTCTGAATTTTCATTCATTAAGATAAGGAGGGAACTTGTGGAGAAACTTTTTGTAGGGCAAACCCTAAAGACTGGAATTTTCTATTTACCTCTTTAGGGGTTTCCAACCCTTGGAACCCTAGTGCTAATTAAAGATAAGTCTTCACTTTACTTGTCAAATCAATATGTCTATGTGTGTGGTTGTCGTATCTATCTTGTTGGTTTCAATTAACATGAGGTAGGCAAATTCTCTATGTTTGCTTAGATCTAATGCAAACGCTAACTAATTAATTAATTGGTTAATTGGTGTGTGCTGCGTTGTTTTGGTTGGGATGATTGTTCCAATGCAATGTTAGGCCATCAAGAAAACCTGCGCCAACCTCCTTTATGGTATGTGCTTGAACGTCTTGGGAAGCATGTAGCCAAGGCATACTAGGCTATTAAGGTAGTATTTAACGCAATGAGCCCCACTGTTTACGAATCCCTATGGTTGTGCCCGTGCATGGGAATAGGGGAGGGAGAAAAACTCATAGAATTGGGAGATATGGATGCCACCTCCATGGAGATTACTTAGCGGAATACAACCTTCATGCCACACAAGTAACATACATATCAATCTAACCGGTAAAAGATAGCTTAGGGAGTAATGAAATTCTAAGTAAAACACAATTTTCATACCAATATAGTTTTCCACAACCACAATATTTAGATATTTATTTTATTTTAATTTGCAAAAGCTAGTAACTTGGGTTAGTTGACTAGCAACTAATTTCCGCCCTTCTTCCAAAACCGAGATTAATTGCTTTTCCATAAAACCAGTAAAAATACAAAAGAATCTTCCTTTTCCACCCGTTAACTATTAGGGATAGCCCTTTCTATCTAACGGAACACCTATTCCCTGGCTCGGAGGGAGACAACGATCAATTCCCGCTACTTACCACGTACCCCTATACTACATCGGTGCAGTACACTTGCTCGGTGGGTTGTTAAGGTCCCTCTTGAGATCCCTCGAGGGAGGTAAAAACCCTGTTGTAAGGTCACAAAACCACGCATCAGTAGGTATGTTATTTCTTCTGTGTTATTGATTCATGGCTTAAAAACTAACTTCGTGAAATGCTTTATTTGCTGTTTTTAACTTCGTCTTAACTACAAATAAAGCGCTATTTTGCAAGAAGATAAGTGTAGGGAAATCTAAACTTTATAAGAACGAATGAACAGAATCATAACAAGTAAATTAACATGCATATTAGCTACTGGTTTGATTCAAATGACTTGTATCGAGTCATAATGATGCTTTTTGCAGGAATTTCCAGCCAAGTAAGGTATAGTTTTTCCAAAAAATTTTCCAAAAACTTAACAGAGAATTCGATAGATCATTTCTGACGGCGTCAGGCCACTATAACCTGACGGCGGGTCAGGAAGTAATTTTCTGAAATTTTTGAAGAGTTTTGTTTTACTTCCGGAATCATAAAAAAGTTTTGTTAATTCTCTAACTTATAATCTCCAGGAATTCTGCCAACAAAAACATTCATTGTCCACAAGCATTGATATCCTAATTATAGTTCATACCGTCGATTTTACGCCGAGGTTCGCCTTTATTGCTTTTTCAAGTTTAACAGGTTATTTGACAAGGTGAGGATGATTTTTATATTTTCGAAAGGGAAGCTTTGGCATTCATTCTTTATTGGGAAGAAGATAACCATGTTACCTCACTATCCACACCAAACGAATCAGGGGAGTTATTTGTTTCATTTCTTTTCATTTTCATTACTTTTACATCTTTTATGTGAAATTTGGGGACAATGTTCCAAGGTTTAAAGGTGGTTAAGGGGGGATTAAATTAAGAAGACACCTTAGGAGAGATGCAATTGCACTTGATTTTTGTTTGTTTGATTAGTAATTTGTAATAAAACCGAGAGAAATATTTGTTTAGGGCAATTTTAGCGCCAATTTAAAATTTTTTTTTTTGACAACATTTTAGAAGTGAAAACTTTGGTACCTTAATTAAGCGTCTCATGGGGATAGGAAATTATATGACTAGCACACCGTGAACCCGGGTACCATAGATCAAAATTTCTTCCATTCGCCGAAAAGATGGTGAGTTCGCCCGTAGGAAGGTTGGTGAGGTGAGGAAGCATTTATGTCATGATGTGTGCTACGGTTAGGCACTTATGATTTCTAGAAGCTTGCGTTAGGATCATCTCAAATCCACAATTGAGAGCCGGGCGCGTGTGGGGCTACATTCGTGGTAGTTTTAGATCTACTATCATGCATAAGAAGGCAGTTAGGGATTAAACCCCTTGTTTTACACCCGTTGTTTTGTTATAATTTTACGTTGGCCTACATTGGGTTCAAGCTAATTCTCCACACCTTTTGCGTTGTACCCATTTTTGTACACGATAACCCCCCATAGTTAACCCCTCAGAGCCTATCTTTTCGTTTCGACCTAATTGGAGCACTTACTCAAAGTGAGAATTTTGTTACAACCCCACTTAAATGTACACCCAAATCGCCTTAGCCACCTTGTATGCAACTGCGCTCTTTAGGTGGCAATTATTGTGACAACATTTGTGCCCCTGTTGTTAATTATCTAATTGCATATACCAATGGTTGCTAAGTCGAGCTCATATCTTGTACATATTGTTTTATGCGGACGATTTGTAATCCATATATAGAGTTCGTTATATTTACTGAGTGTAATGGATAATGTGGAAGAACATCATTATTACCTGCATTATGCTGCCGCTAAATATTTAAAAAAAAAGTACTCAAGCTGTTTTGAATTATCTTAATTCGAGTCACTAGATTGAGTTATTTGTAAAGTATGGTAAAAGTTCAAGTGTGAAGGGGGGGAGAACCGAGGGCCTCTATGATGTATCTATTTGGACGGTTAGGGCAGACGTGAGCAGCTTATTGCTAAAGGAAA
>LBNU01020161.1:2880-13614 GCA_014162995.1 Artemisia annua | reverse complement strand
CACAAAGATGTTCAAATCACATGGAGACATTTCTACTCAAAGATGACTTGAAGATACTCATTTGGATGATGAACTCGAAGTAATGCCAAAGATCATCCTACACATTAAACAAGTCATCTAGAGTCCGCTGCTGAAAGCACAAAGTTCATGACAATGAAGAATCAAATACTACGAGCTACAAAGATATCGATGAAGTTTTAGATGCTAGAATTCAATGTTTAATTTCCGGGGTGACCTCCCTTAGGGGGAGATTGTTAGGAATACGTTTTTCATATAGAAGACTCGGTCACCCCGAGTATTTTTTAGCATTATGTAGCTCGTAGTATTTATCATATTAGTTAGCATGTAGTTTAGTATTACTTAGTGTTTGTGGAGTCGGGTCGGGTCTTTACCCACTGTTAGCTCGATCCACAGTCTAGTAGAGGCACTTAGTAAGTTTATGTATAAATACCCCTCTCCACATGTGGAGAGGGTTGGACCTTTCATTACAAGCTAATACATTTCACATTGTTTCTCTCCCTAAAGGCTCCCATCTTTCTTCCTCTCTCTCTCTACACCAACGAACCAAACCACCTCAAAGAATCATGTTTGTGACTTAATGTGTATCTTACATGGTTTGTCCATAACGGGGTGCAAATAAGTATTATATTTGAAAATTTCTAAAGGATTAACTTTGGCAAGTTATCCTTTCTGTCCCATCATGGTTTGGTCTGTAGACCCCTTGATCTGGACTTGTTAACGTGTGGTTCATGAGCTTAGTGCAATAACCCTTTCTCCTCAGTATTGTACTGATCATAAAATACTGACACAAACTGTTTAAATACGGTTTCTACCTATGAAACTCGTATTCACACTATTTTTAACTAAAACCTATGAATATCACTCAACCTTTAAGTTGAATCTTTAAGTATGTATCTTAGGTAACTGAACAACTTATGGCATGGAGTGGTACTGGACTTGGAGGACTTTCGAATCAGTTGTCATTCAAACATATTTCACATGGACTTTGGGACCTCTCCTTTAGTAAAACTATATCTTTTACTGTAAAAACTCTGATATTTTAATGAATGATAACTCATATTCTAAAAACGTCTCCTTTCGAGGCGTTTTCTATTACTGTGACTATTATACCATGAAGTAATACCCCAGACATAACATCCAATGCGGTCTGTGAAGATGGGGGTGTTACAAAATGGATGAAATTAGGGTGTGTATTTGGAAGCAAAGTTGGATGTTTGACCAATATGATGAGGATTTTGAAAGGTTTCATTGAAGTGAGTTTGAGGTTGAAATGTGTAGTTTGGAATGAAGGTGGATGTTTGGCTAACATGATGAGGATTGTGAAAGGGTTCAATGGAATGAGCTTGAGGATTTGGAGTATAGCTGGGAATAAATGTGGATGGAGGTGTTGGTTGATTAGCCACATTGTTTGTTGAGATAGACTTGTTGCGGGGGGTTGGTTTTCTTCTCCAAACGGATTTTTCGGTCATCCTTGTTAACCTTGAGGTTTTTGGTTTTGGTTTAATGGGAGAGGACATCATGAGATGAGGGAATATTATGAGGTATGGGAATATTTATAGTGTAGGATTGATGGGATTAAGGATGGATAAAATTTGTTGGATTGATTGGAACAAAATATGTTTGTGAATTTTGAGAAATGTAGGATGAAATGTGCAAAAAAGCAGAAAAGTTTCTAAAATCCCGACCAGAAGATGGCCGGTACCCTTAAATAGGGGCCAGTCCCTTCAAAATTTAAGGGGCGCCCTTTATATTTAAGGGGGTCGCCCATGTACCGGTTTCCAGAATTCCAGAATGGGTTTTTGGCAGGTTTAGGGTGAGAGGGCTATGTTTTGAGGTTTAGTTTCAGGCAAGTCCAACTCTTTGAGGCAATCATGCAAGTGATATATTAAAAGATATGCATGAAAAACATATTAAATAAACGAATAAACAAATAAGTAATTCTAGCTAACAAGCAAGTAATTATATAAGGCAAGGATAATATTTTAAGAGGAAGAGTAACTAGCAAGGAAAATAGTGATGAACATGTTGATTTGATTCTAGTGTGTGCCTATATGTAACCAATGTGGAGTTGCGATTGTTTCGACTCCTAAATGCAAAAGAAAAATCCTAAGAAACAATCGAAAGTCTCCTTGATTTGATTTTGCTCAATTGATGACTGTCAAAGGTATATATTAGGTTATATATTTTGACAATTCATGTGAGATTTGATGCATGATTTAAAAATATGTTTTTGGCATTATTCAACAATGCATGAAAATATGTTTTTGTGTGTTTCCTAGATGTGAGAATAAGTTTGTTAAAATAAGTTGGGTTATGTTTTGAAATATGTTTATGCATGAAAGAAAATTTTCCCAATCTTTGGTTTTGTGCAAAATAGATTCCTGGACACATATACGAGTAAGAAGAAAGGAAAAATGAATTTACCTATTGTTCAGATGGCCAGTCCCCTTAAAGTTAGGCCAGTCCCCTTTAAGTTTAAGGGGACCGCCTTATAACTTTAAAGGGTATGCCCGTCTTAGAAATGCCTAGGAAGAAAAAATGCAGAAAATGTAACTTAGTCAATTTGTTCCATCATTCCTAGACCTGAACGTATGTGGTTAAAGGATTCGCGCTTAAGGGGCTAGTTAATATATTCGCAATGTTATCTTCCGATGCAACCTTTTCAATAGATATGTTTCCTTTTTGAACGTTATCACAAAGGAAATGGTGACTTATTTTTATATGTTTAGTGCGAGAGTGTTGAACATGATTCTTACTTAAATCTATAGCTCCTTTGTTATCACACATAATTGGAACATTATCTAACCTTATGCCATTGTCTACAAAAGCTTGTTTCGTCCATATTGCTTGTGTACAGGATTCTTACTTAAATCTATGGCTTCGGTGGTAGAAATAGCAATAGCGGTTTGCTTCTTCGAAAACCAAGATGTTAGACAACATCCCATAAACGTGCAAATACCGCTAGTGCTTTTTTGATCCACGTAGTCTCCCGCATGATCCGAATCCGCATAGATGATTGTTTCTTTGCTGGATCCCTTAGGATGCCATAATCCTAAGTGTATAGTGTCTTTAATGTATCAGAAGATACGCTTAACCGCTTCTAGGTGAGAGGTTTTGGGATCCTCTTAAAAGCGAGCACAAAGGCAGACACTAAACATGATATCGGGTCTACTTGCCGTTAAGTTTATTGTAAGATGATGTGGCCAATCCAAGAACACATATGAAGAATGTGGTAAAGAAGATGAAACTTGGAGACTAAGGGTGGTGATTAGTTTAGTGTAAGGAAGAAGAAGAGTGTATGGTGGATTTGTAGGGAATGAAATGAACACAAAGAATGTGTAGGGGATTGTGTTGTGGTGTAAGGAACAAAGGTAAAAAATTGTGTAAGAGAATGCAAGAGAGTGTTTAAGTGTGAAATTTAAAGACTTCAAGGAGGATTATATATTACAAGAACTTCAAATCAAATATTCAAGATTATTACTCCTTAGTTGTCCCACAATTAATTCATTTAATAACGATCTTGATTAAAGTAACTTGAGTTCCTTGAATCAGCGTAAATCAATATCCCATAAATAAGAGAATATCATTTACGCAAAGTGACTGGCGCGCTGGTCATGCGATGACGCGTCAGCTGGCGCGCCAGCCCCAACTCTTGAATATTATCTATTTCTAGTTATCGCTTGGGATTTTAGGTATTTTCAAATCTATATTTGTCATCATTAAAACATTACAAAGGTTTTGGACATCATTGCACCAACAAATATTTTTTATAATGGAATACCAAATGTAGCCCGTCCATCGGTAGGGGTTAAATCTAGTAAGAAAATACATAGGTTTTATTTAAATATCTTAAAAAAGAAAAGAGAATAACTAATTTAATTGTTTTACTATTTTTAGCCCTAAGAGCTATATTTAGAAGATAAAAAGAAGCAAAAAGTAGTTATATGTAGGACGTGGGTGGTTTATTATTAAGGGACAAGTATTTAATGCATTTCATAATGTCTTATAGGTCGCCCTTAAGGGTGCCTTTAAGATGTTCGTTAATTTAGTTATTACCTACTAAGGAATAATTTAGTTTCTCTTGTGTTAAAATCTCTAATTTGATTTCGTTCTTCATTATATATATATATATATATTAAATAAAATGTTAAACACGTGAGAAAAAGTTGTACTGAATACAAAAATACAAAATTGGCAAAACATGATTATGTATCATGTTTTAAGAATTATGCCATAAAAGTGATGGATATATTATTAATCTTTCTTGATAAAATATGCAAATATTACTAGATGCATATTATCGTAATATGTCATTATGACCACATTAGTGATGCAAGTGGAAATTTCCTGATTTCCAAAATATCATTACATCTTTATTGATAAAATATGCAAATATTACTATATGCATATTATCAAAGTATGACATTATGACGACATTAATGATGTAAGTTGATTATTCCAATGATATAAGTATATATATGTCCAATTGACTACCAATTTGTATATTCAAACATTGTAAAAGGTTTACAAGTTGTGTAGCGGTCGCCCAAACATGCAGAACATCAAGATCTATCCGCTCGCTCTCTTTGCTACATTGCTGGCTTTTGCAGGTTTTTCATCTCCATACATATATTTATAGTTTAAATTACTAATATATCTAATGAAATTTTATTTTAATAACATATGAATATGCTTATGTGAATATGTGTATTGTATTTTTAGTGGTAGGAGTCTTTGGAGAAAGCAACATGACTCCATATTTCAAACCTCGAATAAATGTGGTTGGGGAAGATTGTGATCCAATAATATGTGGGCAAGAAGTAAATAAGAAGTTCCCATGTCCTGGTACGCCGTGTGGTCGTGATAGTGATTGTATCCACTATTGTGAACCTAAATTGAAACCTAAATGCGCGGAGTACTTGCAAGAATGTTGTTGCTACTAAAAATGAAGTTCGATAAGACAACTCGATCATGTCTAAAGTTGGATAGTGGGTGATAAATAATAATACAAACTTTATTACATATTATGTTTCATTATTGATGCTCATGTTATTAACTTGTGCCATGTTTGATATATGAATCTCTTACATAATATGAGATATATATTATTTTATAATGTATCTGAAACATTTTTAAAATGAAAGGCTTAAATTTGAAGATTTAACTAAGTTAAAACCAAATCAAAATACTAATAAATACAAGTATTAACCAATTCAATCTCCAACAACGGCGCCAAAAACTTGTTGCGGTCGTTGTGTGTAGGTAATATTTGTATTCAAGTTTTACTATTTATATTTTACCGACTTTACCTATAACAAATGCTAACAGGCCTTTACCTGATCAATGGTAGATTAGTTGGTGTTGATACAAAAGTTGGGCGTTCCTTGTTTGGGTTCCTTTCCTCGTCTCAATTGGATGATATTGCTTGAGACCTGCGCACTAAGAAAGCAACAAACACCGTTAGGCTTATCGAGGGATTGTTTCCCCCGATTATCCTCCGGCGTGAGAGTAAGTAATCGTGTTTAGGGTTGTCAAGAGTTAGGGTTTTATGTCGTACCTTTGTGAGAGCTATGACGCCCTCTATATATAGGCACGTAACCGATAGGGTTTCGTGCTCCTCACTCTTCGGCGTGTTCACCGATATCGGATATTTGGTGTATATCTTCTTTATTTAGAATATATCCCTTATCCGTTCCATAAATATCTTTTGGGCTTGGGCCTCGTGGGCCAAAGCCGTATAACTGGTAATCCAATTACTATGAAACTGGCCCACGCGTAGTGGGCTTATATATTAGTATTGTTTACTAATCGGGTTCATGACCCGGTGTAGGCTATAGGTCATCATGTCCCCCCAGTCTAGTGTGCGCAAGGTAAAACCTGCGGGCGCTAGACTTAAACCATGTCCAAGTTATCCCCAAGTCGTGCGCGGGAAGAATTCGAACTTAAACCGCCAAAACACGCGTGTAATGCACCTAGTCCAAAAAAGTGCAATTCATGTACCTCGGGAAGTGGAGAGGCTATCCACGTGTCCTGTACCGTTACAACTCCCATCCACACGATTTGAGTTAGTGAGATCCACGTGTCAGCCATCTGTGGTGGGTGAGAAATCTATATAAACCTCTCCACTTTTACTGTGTTTATCACAGTAAAAGTGCTTATCCATTTTCAAAAAACTTCTCCCAATCTCCTCTGCAACTCTTCTTCTATACGCTTAGGTAATTAGCGCCGCGCCTTCTTACAAAATACCGAAAATGGTCCTTCAATTACATGATTGCCACGCCGATATAACCGAGGAGGAACTAATGCAGTTCACCTCGGATTATTTCATTTTGTTGGACCTGCACCCAAGGTGCCAGGTCCGAATGACACCATTGCGGACTTCCCCGTAGGGAAGATAGGGCTATACATGCGCTTCTTCGAATGGGCGAACCAGCGCGTGCCCATATCCGTATTCTTGAGGGATATCCTCAACTACTACGAGCTTCATATCTCCCAGCTGCATTGTATTGCTGCTGGGAAGATTGCGAACTTTGAGGTAAACTGTCGCTTATTAGAGATTCCCCCCACCCTCCACTTATTCCGCGCGTTCTATCGCGCGTCGTGGTTAAACGAGTGGGTCACCTTCTCGAAGCGCCTTGGTGAACTCCAGTGTTATGTAAAACCGGTGGATAAACTCAGGGATTGGAGGGAGAAATTCTTCTGGGTCGACGCCACCGTTTTTCCCTCCGAGTTCCCGTTCCACACGCGGTTGTCGCTGCCAAGGATGAGCGCCCCCTTGATACGTGGTACAACCCGGACCATGCGGCAATCATTAATGAGAACCGCCTCCACATCCGACCCTATCTTGAAGAGTTCCTGGTGCACATGGGCATCAGTCGTAACTACTTCAAGCCGGAGTTCTGCGTTCCCACATTTTTGGCTGCGGATGGTTCGGGTGGGTGCTCATCCTACCTTTCTGTCTATCCTTAGTAGCGTAAGCTTTCTTCTTTTTCCATATATTATGTAACGTTTGTCTTGTTTCTTGTTTGCGCAGAGATGGATCTGTTCGGCGTGGTTGACTTGGAGGTGCCGAAGTCAGTTACCATTGGGGTGCGTCCCTTGAGGGAAGGGGAGCAGCCTATTCTGGACGCGACGCAGGGACGCGTCGCAGAGCTGGTTATTCCCGAGCCTGAGGGCTCCCCTGCTGCGGTCGTGATCGCGCCAATACATGAGGTTGCTCCTCCTGTGCAGCAGACACCCGTCGTTGCGCAGCCTCCTCCCAACTCTGTGCTCATAGAGTTGGAAGAGACTGACGAAGAAATGGAGGAGGGCCTCCAGTTGAGGAAGCGCAAGGCGCCCAGCAGTGATGGCGAGGGGTCATCAAAGAGGCCGCACGCTGAGGCTGGGGAGGGGCCTTCATTCACTGAGTTGGAGATCGGGTAAGTAGCTCGCTTATCTTTGTTATAAACTTTGCGTTAAGTTATTGTCTAACTTTTTTCTTTTGACCGTAGTGAGGACGCTGAGAGGTCTGGGGAAGACGCGTCTATGTCTTATGTTGAGAGGGGCGTGCTCTCATCTCCTCCCCACATGTAAGTGTCTACCCTCAATCATTTTAAAATTTTGTGTATGCTGAATTGTTTTCGCATTTTTAACACTTTGTCTTGATCATATGTGTAGTGAACATCATGTGGAGGGCACTGACGCACCAGGTGGGAGTGCGTCACCCAAGGATAGTCCCTCTCTGGATGTGGCGCACTCCTCGCAGGATATTGAGCAGGAGTCATCTTTTGACTCCGTGATGGGGGAACTGGCCTCCATCGCTGCGCGCCAGTCTGAGCTGGTGGCGCATGCCAGGGCGAGCTACTCTGCTGAGAGTGGTCGCGCCCAGTATGAGGAGGAGATCGCCACCCTAACAGCATAGCTGGTGTCGGTGCAGGCGGAACTAGCAAGCTCTAAGGCTGAGCAGCTGAGCTCCCAGGCTAAACTGGAGCGCGCGGAGGCGTCTGCGCAGAAGCTGGCCAACCAGAAGGCGTCTGCACGTGGTTACGCAGACCGTCTGAGGGTGGAGTCCTTGTGGGCGATCAAGCACCTGCAGCAGAACAGGCACAAGCATTTTGCTAACCTGGAGGAGTTCCGTAGCCGGGTGCAGGCTATGCTGAACAGGCAGGAGGAGAAGCTCCGCAAGCTCAGCATAGAGTATGATGAGGAGCTGTACCCGCACATGGTTCAGTCCGTGGTGGAGCGCAGGTAAATGAATCTCCCTTTCTGTTTTTTATGACTTGTATTTTTATGTCTTTGATATCCTACCAACACTTATGTTTTTTGTAGGTGGCTGATCAGCCATGGCTTGCGCTTGGCTGCGATGGGTACCCTGGAGCACCGGGATGTCACTACAGCCTTCGGGAAAGTGGTGAATTGCGTTGTCGCGCATGGGAAGTACTTGGCCGCGAAGAAGCTTGACGAGGCCAAGAAACTGACCGTGCCACTTGCTGAGGTTCCGGAGTAGAGGGTGGATGCTCTTGCTGAGCTTGCTGCCGCGATGGAGGATTTGAAGAAGATCGTGCTTCCTCACATCGCGCGCCTGGAGCGTGACCAAGATCATCCCATCAATGTGATTATGGCGGGGCTGACTCTTCCAAGGCACCTGCAGGACAAGGCTGAGGAGCAGCTGGACTTCTATTTGAAGCCTAACGTGGCACAATTGAAGGTACCTATCTTTGCCTGGCCGCGTGATATTTTGGATCCCTTCCGTATTGAGAAGGAGATTTCTTTACAAAGGTCTCTAAACGCTCATGCTTCTAGGTGCGCCAGAAAGAAAGGCCAAACAGGGAAGGCCATTATGTGCGGCATAGGCGCTGCGCATCTGCCTAGGACCGACGGTGTTCCTGTCACCGTGGCCACCGTTGACCCTGATGACGCGGCGTTGTTGCAGCGACTTAAGGCTTCAAAGGAAGAGGCGATGAGCAGTAGTTCCAGCCCGCTGAGGCATTCATGGAGTATATAGCCTTTGTACTTAGTTCTTTATTTTTGAACCAATTTTGTATGAACTTACTTTTGATATATGTATAAAGTTCTATTTGTACTTAGCGTATGTATACTTTCCAAGTACATATGTTTGTTGAACACGTTATTCGCGTATAACTCATATGTCTTTACGTGAAGAAATAGTTGAGTGTCTAAGTCTATCATAAGAAAGAATCAGAGTACGAATTTTCTTAAGTAATTTTTCAAAGTCGTGCATGGAATTTTACTGACTTAGTTAAAAAGAAAAAAGTCATAGTCGTCTATGAGTGCTACTTGTCGTATTTAATTTTTAAAGAATCAAGAGTCTTGATTTTCAATTTGTTAAACGCGCACACTGTGCCTTATTGCGCATTCGTCGTGGGATGCGCAAGGAACTTGCGCCAACGTCTTGAGCGCAAGGTGTTTAACAAGGATTCATAATCCAAAGTTGATGGGTTTACAACCCTCTTACTCAACGAGTTGTTTAGTAGGTTAACTCATCCTTTTTACTAGCGTGAGTATTTAATTAGTGCATGCACGCCATGTAGGCTAAAGGTAACGTGACCAACGCATTTAAATATAAACAGTATTTAAATATCAATGTAAAGAAAGTTGTCGCGGAGTTAGCTAGAAACCGCGAACGTTTTATTAATACTTGCAAGTTTGTAAAAGAGAAAAATACTTATCTAGATAAGACGTAAAAAATAAAGTTACATGGACCTTTATTTGGGCACTTTCTAAAGTGCGTGAATGTCCATGTTGGGCCGTGGCCTATCCTAAAGATAGCAACGCTTAAGGTTGCGAACATTCCACGTTCGTTCTAGCTCTTGACCATCTTTATCGCGTAACTTGCACGCTCCATTTCCAAGTGCTTCAATGACCTCATAAGGTCCTTCCCACTTTGGTCCTAGCTTTCCAGTATCTTACGCGCGGCTTGAGTCGTTTTCGCGGTATACGAAGTCACCTGGTCTGAAAGAGGTGCTACGTACCTTGGCATCGTAGTATCCTTTCATTCTTGACTTGGCTTTCTCTTCGCGTATTGCTGCGCATTTACGTCGCTCTTCCAATAGATCCAAGTCTATGAGCCGCTCATCGTCATTGGTAGCAGTGTTAACTTCCGCAGTACGGATGGTTGGCATTCCAATTTCGGCTGGTATGACAACTTCTGTTCCATAGACCAAAGAGAAGGGAGTATCTCCGTTACTTACCTTGATGGTTGTTCGGTGCGCCTAGAGAACATGTGACAGTTCTTCTACCCATCTTCCTTTGTGTCTGTCCAAGCGCGCTTTGATTCCTTCACCCAGGCTCCTGTTCACGCGTTCAACCAGACCATTTGTTTTGGGTGAGTTACTGACGCGAAGTGTTGCTTGATGTTCAGCTGTTCGCACCAATCTTTGAACGGATTATCATGGAATTGTTTTCCGTTATCTGAGATGATTTCGCCAGGTAGTCCAAAGCGACATACTATGTTATCCCACACGAATCGCTTGACTTGGTTGCCCGTGATTGTCACCACTGCTTTCGCTTCGATCCACTTCGTGAAGTAGTCTATTGCCACAATGAGGAATTTTAATCCTCCTACGGCAACTGGGAAGGGTCCAGCAATGTCTATACCCCATTTGTAGAAGGGCCATGGTGCTGTTATTGGTGTTAGTTCATGCTGTGGTCGTCGTGGGATTGGTCTGTGGACTTGGCAGTCGCTGCATTTGCGTACCAAGTCTCGTGCATCTC
>LBNU01020160.1:20911-37713 GCA_014162995.1 Artemisia annua | reverse complement strand
GGGCCCTAAATGGGCTTGCCCATTTGTTGGTCCAATCCAATAAACTAAGTACTAGCTTAGTTATTAGTAGCCCGTTATTGATCCCGAGTTACGTAGTCGTATATATAGTGTAAATACGATAAATACAATATATATAATGGTGTCTCTGTGTATAAGTGTGTGACCCCATAGGCTCACATATGTCTAGCCATATAATTATTTATTATGACACGAGCATACTCCAACAACTGCCTTGCGGATTTCCATTCAGTTTCTTGCACTCGCGTCGCCGGTATTTTATAACAAATACCTTTCATTTATACGTGTATGTTGCAACGTCAGATACCCAAACATTCCAAATGCACAATATGCATACATGCTATTTAAAAACATGTTAAAATCCCAGAACTCAAGCTAAACACAAGTAAAACACAAAATAAAAATCTTATCTTAAGTGTGTATTGTCCATGTACTTCGAATAAAATATTATCTTAAAGGGATTTACAAAATAAAAAATGTGTTATTTCTTTGGCCTGGTGTGTGATTATTCCCATAAATTTAGTAGCTTTGTATGTTGCCAGGTCTGATACCCAAACATTCCTAAATGCACAATATGCATACATGCGACTTAAAAGCATCTAAAGATCTCAGAACTCAAGCTAAAGACAAGTAAAAATACAAGTATAAAATAGCTATTAATTAGAAAACTAGCAACTTTAACTTTTGCTGTTGTACACAGCAACTTCAGATGAGTATAACAACGTTTACTGTTCCATATTGTCATTTGCTTTTCGATGTTGATGTTGCAGCTGACGTCGGAGGCGGAAGCAGTAGTTCTTCCTTTCCCGTTGTCAATCCAGGTCCGTTATTTTATGTATGGATATGTGTTATCCCTGTTATTAGCTTACGCATTTTGTGGCTTTTAATGGCTGCAATATTCTTTGCCTTTTTTGTAGGTATGGTGGTTGATGCTGATATACATGTCACTTTTCGGTCTCCCTGTCCAATTGCACCAAATGATTGTCCGCTCATTTCTTCCAACTTTGGTATGCAGCTTGAACCGCCTATTGTGAGGCCTATGACCATTGTAAGGCCGCAAGATGGTATTTCGCCATCTACACGCCCTTCAACGTCTTCGAGTGCTGCCCAATGTATTTTCAACTCTTTGTTACCGCGTGTTTTTCAATTCTCGGGTTTTTTGTTTATCAGCTTATTCAACTTGCGTATGTGGTTGTACCACTTTTTTTCTTTATTGTAGCAAGGCATATTGCACCATGGAGGAGACAAACACGGGCAACTGCAGGTGCGCCGGTTCCTGAAGAGGGCCATAGGGGTACGCTTGGTTCTCTTATTTTAGTATGATCATTTTTTGTTCATCCTTATTTTTTGGGAATTCAAACTGAATTTACCCCTCATTCCTGTTATTGTTGGATGTGGTAGCCACAAAAGGAACTGAATTTGAAGCCTACTTTCTCAAGCATTTAGCCATGCATAAACTAAGCATCCACACGGCCTCATTTGTGTAGCAAGGCAAATAGATTTAATGTGTAGAAGGTTTGTCCAGCGGGTGCCCTTAGGCAGGATTTAATCTACTTTTTTGTTATTTATTTCTAACGATTGTTGCAAATAATTATTGTTATTGTTATGTGCAACAAACAGGTTATTCAATAGCCAAAGACTGAAGATAAGATGTCGCCATGGTGTGACGGGAGAGCGAGATCGGCAGGTATACTAATGATTGACTGTTCATTAAATATCATAGTGATTAAACATTAAAGTGGGGTTGATTGCCGCAATTGTTGTTGACGCCTAAAGATTTAACAATTGTATATTCTTATTAACCTATGATTTAAGTATAGTTTTTTTTATAGATGGCCATTTATGAATTTCATGTGATGTTTGGTTTTGTGTCATTCTTTCCTGCAGCTGCCAGGCAGAATCAACAACATTATAGGTCGAACCGGCAAAAACCATTGAAAAGCTGATAGTGCCACAACGTGTTTTGTACTGCGTCATAGTCAAAATCGCCGTGCACGTTTAATAGCTATTAGTAGTTGAAGAGAATTTCTTATCAGAAAGTGAGCCTACCAATTATCCTTATCAAATTCGAGGTACGCTTTTGACTATCTTATAAGCCACTACATGCTCATTTTCTACCGCCCAGGATATATAACTGCATTATTGATTCTGTGTGAAATTGTGATTCGTAAACATGTTATGCGGTAATAATAAGGTTGTATAGAAAGCGGGATGCGGGTGGCTATTTATGGAAGTGTCGGGTCCAGAAAATCGAGCTTCCTTTATTGCATTCTTGGTCAGATTCTGAAAGTCAACGATAAAGTAAGTTTCAATTTAATATGCTTTCTGGATTTGTCTTATTACTGTGGCACTTTGTTTTACAATCTTTTCATATATACACATTCACTTATGTTTCAAGTATCTGAATCGGTATTGGATTGGGGCTTTTTTGACAGCAAAACCAGTAGGGATCTCTGCAAAGCAACTAAGCTATCAATAAAACCCGTTATGTCCCAAAATCAAGATAATGTCTTTTGAACAGAACCTATTTCTGTTATACGATCTTGGTTTCTCCTTATGTTGTTTAGCAATGACATGCCATTTTTTTCAGTCGTAGGATGCACCTCATGTGAAGAAGTTTTTGAGGGCAAAGGGTTGGGCATTTTTGGATCCGGACTCGATCGACCAGGTCATTTCTTTCACTCTCTCATATACACATGTACCTGTTGTATGATATTGAAGTAATTAAACTTTCTTATTTGTTCCCTCAGTGTAAAAGGGAAGGGTTCTTGCAAAGCATTAAAGATGAAGCATGTCAAGGGTGCAAAATATACGGATTCTTAGATGTTAATAAACTGGCTGCAAATTTCCATTTTGCGCAAGAAAAAAGCTTTCAAGAATCGAGTGAAGCTATCGACTTCAGGTTCGGGTGATGTGGAAGTGTCATTTACTTGGTGTCCCTTCCAGGTGATTGCCATTACTTCTAAAATATACAATTTGCGTCTACCTTTAGGTTGTCGTATTTTTTTACCTTACAGTTGCATATTTCAGTTACGAAATAATTTCTCAGCAGCTCTTTTTGATAGATTATGATGTAATGTATTATAGCTATACGAAATATTCAACACGTTTGTTAAATAATAGTATTGTTTCATAACATGTTGTTCTACATTGTGTATTTTGAAAAGTTATGCTGAGGTTTTGTCTGAAGCCAAATACAAGTTAAAGTGGTTATAGACTAGCCAAACAAAAGTAAGTTGGTTTAAGATTTTGTAACATAATGCAACACAAAAACAGCCCGGCTTTCTACTTAAAAAAACACCGGGCGATGATCAACGACGTAAAACTCGCCCTGCCGCAACGCGGCGGACCGTCGCCCACCTCGTTCCTATAATGACAAGTCACGCATATTACATCTCTGTCCGACATAAAATTACAACCGTACCTCTTTTTAGCTTACCAAACACCTTTTTAACTAATATAGCAGGATACCCGCGCGTTGCAGCGGCGGGTACCCTGAAATAAAATTTTCGGTGAATCATGTATTATAGTTTATTATGTTCTTTTTGATAATAAATTTACGGATATCAAGAATTTCATATAGCCGTGCCCGTTCGGGCTCGACACCGTTGGCCCGTGCCTGTTCGGGCTCGATCCCGTTTGACCCGCGCCCGTTCGGACTCAAGCCCATTTGACCCGTTGCCCGTTCGGGCTTGAATATTTGTATAATGTGTTTTATTATTTGTATTAGTGAAATTTAATGCAGGAATTGTGTTTAATTTGGTTGTACAATATGCTTGATAATTTGTATTTCTTATGTAAGTGGTATTTTAATAACTGTATTAATTGTATTTATTGACTAGTTAATAATTGACTACATTAAATAGCATTAATGTGGTGTTTTGTTCTACAGTATGCTTCTTGTGTAATACGTCTGAAAATTATGTGCATTAAAGTGTTGTACACTATGTTTCTTTTCTTGTAAGTAGTAGTCATTATAGTCATTAATAACATTGACCATTTTAATAGTATTAATGTTGTAAGTCTGAAAATTGTGTGCATTAAAGTGTTGTAAATCATGCTTAATTTCTTGTAGGTCTTAAAATTTTAGAGAGAGAGTCATTCATGCTTTATATGCAGTATAGATACACATAACAACACAACCGCATACTAAACTATAGTCCAAACCCCTCTCTACCTCTACGGATAAAACACTCACATAAAGGGGTGTCAAAAATCCCGACTCGACCGAACCGAATAATGATATTCAGGTCGGCCGTAGTCGGGTTCAAAATCTAACTCGGGTCAATCGAGTCAACCCGATTAACCCAAGTTCAAATAAGGTCGGGTATCGAGTTCAAAATAGTTTGCTTATTTGGGTTCGGGTCAACCCAACTAACCCGAGTTAGTTAGTTAGTTAGATGATGATGATTATTATTATTATTATTATTATTATTATTATTATTATTATTATTATTATTATTATTATTATTATTATTATTATTATTATTATTATTATTATTATTATTATTATTATTTTATTTTTATTTATTTTATTTATCTTTTTTAAGAATTGGCATTACTATATATATTAAATAGCATTCAAAACGTCGCCGTTCTGTGAATAGTAACTCGCAGCTTGGGCTCCCCGCGTTTTTTTGGCCTGCTACATATGCAGTGATCCAACGATCCAACCCAAAAAGAATATAATAAAATCCTTACATAAGTTATCGAGATCCAGAATCTTCACCAAACATGACGAAGAAACGTGAGTCAACAGCTGTTGAGGATGACGAAGAAATCTTATTAACAAGGTGTGTTTTATTTTTTCCTTTTGTTTGTTGCTTAACTACTTCTTCAGTTTCTGTTTTTGCAACAGAATCAGGTGTGACCATCATGTCAAATTCATTCTTTGATGATTTTGAGGTTTATGGTGATTTTGTTGAAAACTTTTTGGTCATCAGTTTGCAACATAAAAATTATGTGGTTGACGATGAGAAAAAATGGGAAAAGGGCATTTGTTTGTGAAATTGATAAAAATACATTTTCTTAAAAGATAGGGTTTAATCTAATGAAGTTGTTTTAGGTGAATTAGGAATTGGGGTTGCCTAAGAGAGTTGGAAATGTAGATATAGTTCTCCCTTTTTTTTCCCTTCAGTTTAAAGGGTGTGTTCTTTGCTCAACAAAGTTCTTTTGAAGGAATTGTTCTTCAGTTTTTTTTTCTTTTTTTTTTTTTTTTTCGTTTTTTCGTTTCATTTTTTTTTTAAGTTTAATTTTCTTTCTTCAATTTGGATAGATAGATTGAAGTATGGTTAAAAAATTTCTCTAAATTCTTGATTTTGATGTTTGTAGGTGTGGGAATGTAGGGGTCTGACCCGAAGGTTGCAACTGAACTCGATAATTGATGGGATGGCGGATGACATACTTCGTAGGTGCGCTTTGAAAGTGATTTATCAGATGTTGAATAATGATAATTAGACTATAATAAGGATACGCTTTCGCCACATTACTTAAGTTCAATTCGTGATAATAATTGGAGATTTTGTTTTTTCAAGTTATCTAAATATTTTTAGTTTTGGAATTGAGTACAAATTTTGTTGCATACTTGCACATAGTATATAACTGATTATTGGACCCCTAAGTATTCAAAGAATCTAAAGTGGAAATAGGTTACCCAAACAATGGAAACTAGAATTGTTAGCTGAAATTGCAGTTGTCAAATTGTCACTTTCAACCTGCATTTGTTTTTTTCGTAAAGGTGCATTAAACAACTGTTACTTCATCGAAATTGGTTTAATTTTTTGTTGGATATTGTTTCATTTTTGTCCTCAAAAAGTATGCAAAAGTGTGATGCGATTTTAAAGCGAGTAGAGGCAGACCCTTTAACATCTTTTCTTTATATTTGACTTCATCTTTCTTTGAATCTGATAAAGCAATACGCTTTTTAGCCCAAACAAAGGTTTTCGAAAAACCCATTGCTAAGTTTCTTGAATGTTTTTTTTGTATTTTTACAGATTTGTTTATGTCACAAGGAGCGACGCCGCGATGGAATAGATCAAACACGGGAAAAATTCACACAGGTTGCAAGATGATAGTTGGACATCTGAGACCCTTTTAACATCTGATGTGACAAGGAACAGCAGATGGTCAGCTATCAATAACAACATCAGATGGCCACTGAGGTGAGGCATGTGCTGTTGGCTAACGCAATGCGTCTAATTCATTTTGCTGTCCATATACTTTTCTTTTTCCATGCTTTTAGTTGGGTCTGTTACTATATTCAGGATTGTCTTCTTATTAAACAATTTATGTGATCATTGTTTTAGGCATGCCGGATACATATAGGAACCACGAGACAGGGCACGCATCTAAAAGAGGTAGAACAATGCCACTGCAGGGTGCACAAACTGTTGCACCGACACCAAGCGATGCGTCCACTGTTCACAAAAGGAGAATTGATCCAACGTCTGCAGCTGGTAGGTGATTTTGGCACTCATCCACTTAATCATTGTAATATGTACTTTGTGGCATCAATACTAAATATTTGAAAAAGCCATATGCGGTTACATAATGCAGGGCGCCAAACTCATTTGCCTATCCATGCACCTTTTCTGTAACAAGCTTTTACATTGGTTCGCTACCATCTGGATTACCTTTGATTTTTTTGTCGTTACTATTTTAGGCACTGGGGATTCACATGCGAATCAAAATACAACGCGCGCCTTAAAGAGAAGTAGAACAACACCGCTACCAGCTCAGAGCTCGGAGGGCACCTGTTGTACCCACTCCAACAACACCAGGAATGCATACAGGTTGGCCATAGTCTCATCCTATTTACTTGCAGTGTTTCGCTGTATGTGTTTGCGTATACGGGTTTCTGATATGTTTTTCTGTACAACATGTAGGACCGCTGAAAGAGTACAACGCCTTCAGTCCTTGCAACTTCATTTGCTCATGTATGTGTTTGCGTATACGGGTTTCTAACCAGTCTAATGTCTTAGATTGATTGTCATGGTGCTTCCGAAAATGCACTAGCAGATGGTTATCGGTCTGAAAATAGGTACTACTTCAGATATTTTTTTTTGATTCTTAGCTTGCTGTTTATTTCGTTACCATATTTGCTTTGGGTCATGGATTATAGTAGATTATCATAGGTTAAGGTGGTGTTTGGAATCCAATACTGAAATATGAGCCTGTTGACCCGTGCTACCCATTTAGTTCTTCTTACAGCTTAACCGATTTGACCCGTTAGTGATTTAACATGACTGAAATTGACACCTTAATTGTTTAATGACTCTGAATTAGTACTAGGTTCTAACTGACTTGCGCCGTTTGGGGTTCTTGGTTACCACTGGTATCATATTCAGGTAGGTATGATCATCGTGTTGCCTATAACAACGATGCTTATGATTATCTTGGTTTATTTGCAGAAACATCTAGAAACTATTATTCAGGTACTCCCAAACAACCGTGAAACGTTTAACGATCCAATTGCAGGGACATCCACAATAGAGCCGGTGCGCTTGACAAGATCTCAATCGCCAACTACGACGCCCGCCGCAATGCGGCGGACCGGTGCCCGACTCGTTCTTATAGTATTTTATGGTTGTTTTTGTTGCTAATTTTATTGTGACTATAATGCCTAATGAAACTAATGTCAAGTCATAGTAGTCAAGTCATGGCAGTCATGTTCTTTTATTTTTCTATTATTGTATGTTCTTAGGCTGTGAACAATGGCGACCTGAGGCGATCTGAGTTTTTTCTACCATATCAGCTTTCTCTTTTCGACGACTTGACGACGACCAAGTTGCCACAATGGTGACCAAGTTAATTTTTCTTTCTTTCTAAATTCTATTTTTTTAAACAATAAATTTAAACTTCATTAATAATAAAACTTAAACATTACAATACCTGGAATTATAATAAAAACATTATAAAGACAGCTTTAAACGTAAACTAATAATCTAAGTTATACATTTTCTGGATTGATACCTCTATATCCATATGTTCACGTTGTTGTCGTGATGGAAAATGTAACACCCCCAAAATTCGTACAGCGGAAGACTTACAAGTTTTCAAGGTGCTACGGGAAATTGGTATCATCACAAGAATAGATAACAAGATAACATAGATGCAAATGTAAACAAGGTCAACTTAAAGTTAAAGTTTACATTCATCCAAAATCCTTTAAAAAGGAAATACCCTTAGCCGAATTTACGTACAATAATAGCTATCATACAGCATTAAGGCCGCACCATTTGAGGCGTATGTATGGCGAAAATGCCGTTCACTATCTGCTGGGCAGAAAGTTGGCGAAGAGTCAGCTTACAGGCCCTGAACTCATTACAAGGAACTACCGACAGATCGTTCAGTATTCGAGAACGTCTGCAAGACTGCTCGAAGACCGTCAGAAAGTTATGCCAGATAGGATACGTAAGCCCTTAAGAATTCCGAGTATCGGAGATCGAGTCATGTTGAAGATTTCCCCTTGGAAAGGCGTGATACGTTTTTGGCAAACATGGGAAGCTTAACCCCCGCTACATCGTCCGTTACCATCCATAGATAGGATTGGACCGGTGGCTTATCGGATTGGAGTTACCTCAGGAATTGAGGCACACGTTCATGATGTATTTCAACGTTAGTAATTTGGAAGAAGTTCTTTCGACAAACCGTTGTGATCCCTGTAAAGAAAATTCGGATTAATGAAGAAATTGAAAACTTCGTTGAGGAACTATTGAGATTTTTGGATCGTTAATCAAACGTTTGAACGTAGTCGAATTACGGTCGTTAAAGATTCGTTGGAACTCTCGTCATGGACCGGAATCACGTGGGAGCGCAGAAGATGAGTTTCGGAGGAAGTATCCTCGCTTTTGCCATTGTCATCGGGAAATTCTAATGAAACCCGGGACGGGTTTTCTTCTGAGCTGGGAGGCTGTGACAACCGGTAATTTTGGGACCTTTTCTAAATTTCACTGCATTATATTTTTATAAACGTGAAAAATTAAGTTATCGATAATCCATGAATATGAAAGAATTTTGTGAAAAAGTTTGGAGTTGGATGAGAAAACGTACATTTCGTTACATATTAGTAGGCTATTTAAGTACTTCGTTATAGGCCACTATGACTTGGCCACTAGAACTCTTAACGTGATAGCGTATTTGGATGATTAACGTTACGGTTATTTGGAATATTAATTTGTTTTCTGAGTCGTGATGTGTGAAACATTTTGAGGTGATTATGATTATTAAACAAGACATTTTATATATATGATCGAAAAATTTATTTATAGTGCGTGGTACTATTTAAAAATGTTATGTGAGGTGCGAAATTCTCAGGAACCTTTATAAAAATATGTGTCAGGGAGGATGTAAGAAAAATAGAAGCTTTGGTATCCCAATTTACACTAGTTATAAAGTTTGGAACTAGGAGGGGCCATTATCTCATATACCAAACTACCACAATAATAAACCTAAACTATTATTATATCATAATTCATTTTCCCATCATCATCAATCTCTCTCCCTTCCTCTCTTGCCACCAGCGCCGGCACCTCCAACACCATCACCGCCGCCACCACAAACCACACCACCACCATCAAATACTCCAAATTCAATTTCCTCTTTCACCTCCCATACCACACGCGCCCTAAAAAACGAGCCTATCCCTTGTTTTCACCCACCACGCCGCCTCTCTATCATCACCACCATTTATATTTTGCTTCATTTTTAAAAATCTACAAGAAAAGGTAAAGGAAAACGAGATTGCAACTCGTTGGTTGACTTTTCGGGTCAAACCCGAAGTTTCTTTGGTTGGCTTATAAAATTTAATGGTTATGTTTTAAACATCTGGTCACGTTGGTATCGAATAGGTTATGTTTGGGTCGATTTGGTGCTCGGTTTTGTGTCGAACCGTGGGCAAACCCCACGATTCGAAGGTTGAACTAATATTGAGTGATAGTTTGATGTTTTGAATACTTGGGTATGATTTTGATTTTAGATTGGTGGGTTTGATTGGATTCGGATCGTTTAGTTGCGTGTTGTGTCTGTTTTCTTGTTTGGTTGTAGCCGAGACCCCAAAGGGGCGTTTGTTCGTTAGCGTGCCGCCAAGCTCAAAGAGAGCCTAAGCCGAGCCCTTGGTCTCGGCATACACACTTTCGCCAACGTTGGATCGAGGCGAGGACCCATTGGCTCGGTAGGATAATATCTATTTCATGTTTTGGTTTGCTCGTAACTGCGTTATAGTGATATTACGTGGTTTTGGTGCTAAATTAGTAGTTATGGGTTCGTTAATATTTTTTTTTGGGACAAAACGTAATTAGTGGTTGTTTTGTTTTGAGGTTAAGTAGTTCGTATAATTTGGTTGGACTAATATGGAGATATAGTTGGAGTTGTCGATATATATATGTGTTATTTAGTATAGTAAAACATGGACTAAACGTGGTGAACTTAAGATATATATATGAAGTATGTGTATTATATGAAATTGCTATATGATTATTTGTGAAATAACTTGTTATGTGAATATATGTATATTGAGACTAACGTTTGTGTATTGTGATATTGACATGGAAGCTTGTTACGAATATGAGTTATAAGTTGTGAACTGTATAGAATGACGGAGATAGGATTAGTTACGAGGAGCCGTAGTCCGGCCTCGCGTTATTGAAGTTTGGAAAGTGTGATTGGATTTTCGGGATATAATTGTTGATTGATTATTATGACTTTGTTGTGTGCAAGTTTGAGTGCCTAACTCCCTAGTCTTGGTTTGCTTCACAATGCCGTTACATGAGATTTTGGACTTAGGACTAGTTATGTGACGGGAAGTCATTGACTCGGCACGTGGACTCGAATAAATAATAAAATTCCGGTTAATATAAATGTATTACGCTAAACGTATATATAATATAGAATAATATATTATATGTGAAAGCATATTATATTTAATATTAGTATATAACTTTAAAATAGGATAACCGTAATTAAATAAAAATAATACGTATCGATACTATTACACTATTAAGTTAGAGTTAATTTATCGGACTCTGATTTAATGAATAGATTAAGAATTTATATTACGAGTTAATAACGAAAGTCTTAAAAATGGATCCTTATGAGGTTTCAAACCAAATTGTGGAGTTTGAACGAATTTAAAATTCCGAGCACACGCCTATACAAGTCCAAAGCTTATTATTTCTTTTGGTAACGAATAGTTGACCTTATTTTGAGTAAGCTTACGGATTATTTTATCGAATACGGGCCATTAATATTGTTGTTGGAACCTATTGGCTGACGAGCCCGATAGGGCCCGATAAGGAGTATTAATGTTCATGTTGACGAAAAATGCAATCTTACGATAAATTGTATAACTGAAAGGGTATTAAGATAAATCGACAAATGTGTTGAAACCTTATTGAGTTGACGAATTTAATAAGCCGTGAATCCATTTATGCGATGACTTACGATCCATGAAGTCATATATTTTGACCTCGACTTGCGTGCCTATTTGATACTTCTTAATGATTTAAATGCTACTACGTGCGGTTTGGGGTTTTGTGTGTATGTGGATTAATGTGACGTTCGTGGGTGTATGCTGTTGAGAAGATTTTCTTTTGGGATATGCTTATATGATATGATTGATGAATATTTGGCGTGATTTATTTGAGTCGGGACTTTGCCTTCTATGACCCATACCAAACGTATCCGAACGATACAAAGCCGGGATGACTACAACTTTCTTTAAAAGAATGTTTTCTTTTGGGCATAAATACACGGAAAATACTCCAGGGAATTACGGCGAAGTAATCTGTTCGATAAAGTATATATATGCCTAAGTGATTCTAAATATGTATAGGTCGTGCCGAGTCATAGTTGCTGAGAAGTTTAGTCTTGCTTTCCTTTGCTATACATATCTAGTGCTTGAAGTGTGTGTTACGACATCGAAGGTGAGTTTCATAGCCCAACTTTTACTCGTTTTAATATCATTTTAATGGTTTTTTCCTAAATTGGGGGAGAATACATGCTAACTGTTTTCTTGACCTGCTACTGTTCCGTTTTGCTATTGTGTGGACTAGTTTTAGGATAGACGGGAGGTAGCCCGTTGACCTAGAGCTAGGGCGTTTGACCCTAGTTTGGAATAGACGCTATCGCGGCCTAGGTTCGGACAGACTTGGGTGGTTCCTGCTGTAGCCTGACTACGTGACCGCTGAGNTTGGTCTCCAGAAGCTTGAGCCTTCTTCAGCTAACGCTTTTTCGAGACAAGACAATGCATCAGAAATCCTACTTTCTTTTATATGAGCTTCAGCAATGATCTCCCATGTACTCGAGTTTGCTTTTCCAACATTCAACATTTCCTTAAGAAAAGTTTTGGCTTTTTCTGTAAACCCGTTTCTGACATACCAACCCAATAAAAGATTTCCAATTCTTGGGTCATAAGATGTCTTCATAGAAAGCCATTCTTCATAAAGTAACTCAGCTTCTTCAATATCATCCATCCTAATGAACGATGAGATAACAGCACTATAACCCAAATTCGGTATATATGGAAAGATTGTTTTGTAAGATTCCCATATTCTTTTAACTTCTTCTTTCTTCCCGATACTACCATAGTGACTCAAAAGAAAATGATAAGGTATTCGATCACGACCAGTGATTAAAGTTTCAATCTTTCTAAGACAATCTTCAGCTTTGTCAAATCTTGAATTCTTGATATATAAAGTAGCCATTGTGGTATGAGTAGTCCAGTTTGGATTAACCGACTCATCAAATATCAACTTTTCAAATGCTTCTTCCATCTTTTCAATAGATCCTTGTGACCCACGTGACGAAATCCATATATTATATGAATATAAGTCCAAAGCGATGTTGCTTTGCATCATTTCCGACACTAGGGCTTCTATTTTGTCTTGATTTTTCAGGTTCATGTAAAGGGTCATCATCACGTTAAATGGAAGTGCGTGGCTAGCATAGTCTTTCTCTTTCATTTCAACTAATAGAGACTCAGCTTTTTCTAACATTCTAGCACGGACGTAAGCATTTAAGAGGGCCCTGCATATACGTTTGTCCATCAAATTATTGGGCAGGTTATTGAAGTAATCTTCAGCGCCAGAAATGCCATGTACTTTAGATACTAGATTGTGACAACCGGTAATTTTGGGACCTTTTCTAAATTCACCGCCATTATATTTTAATAAACGTGAAAAATTTAAGTTATCGATAATCCATGAATTTGAAAGAATTTTTGTTGGAAAGTTTTGGAGTTGATGCAGAAAACGTACATTTCGTTACATATTTAGCTTAGGTAATCTAAGTACTTCGTTTATTAGCGCCACCTATATGGACTTGGCAACTTAGGACTCTTAACGTGGATGCGTATTTTGATGACTAGACGCGTTCAACGGTTATTTGGAATATTAATTTAGTTTTCTGAGTCGTGGAGTGGAAACATTTTGGAGGGGATTATGATTATTAAACAAGGCGTATTTGTATTTTTTTTTTTATATTCATGATCGGAGCAAAATTTATTTATAGTGCGTGGGTGACTATTTAAAAAAATGTTTATGTGAGGTGGCCGAGAATTCTCATGAACTTTATAAAAATATGTGTCGGGAGAGATGTAAGAAAAATAGAGCTTTGGGGTATCCCAAATTAACACTAGTTTATAAAGTTTAGAACTTAGAGGGACCATTTTCGTCATAGTACCCAAACTACCCACAATTAATAAACCCTAAACCTAATGTTATTATATCTATATTCATTTTCATCATCATGCATCTCTCTCCCTTCCTCTCTTGCACCAGCCGCCGGCCGACCCTCCAACAAACCATCACCGCCGCCACCACAAACACACCGCCCCATCAAAACATCCAATTCAATCCTCTTTCACCTCCATACCACACGCGCCCTAAAAACGAGCCTATCCCTGTTTTCACCACCACCGCCGCCTGCTCTTCATCACCACCATTTTTATTTTGGCTTCCATTTTTTAAAGATCTACAGAAAAGGTAAAGGAAAACGAGAATTTGCAACTCGTTGGGTTGACTTTTCGGGTCAAACCCGAAGGTTTCTTTGGTTTTGGGTTATAAAAATTTTAATGGGTTTATGTTTTAAATACTCTTGGTCACGTTTGGTATCGAATAGGTGATGTTTGAGGTCGGATTTTGGTGTTTTTCCCTCGGTTTCTGGGTCAACCGTGGGTCAAAACCCACGAATTCGGAAGGTTTGAACTAGGATATAGTGATAGTTTTGATGTTTGAATACTTGGGTATGAGTTTTGATTGAGATTGGTTGGGTTTGATGGATTCGATTGGTTTAGTTGCGTGTTGTTGTTGTTTTCTTGTTTGCGTTGCTAGCCGAGACCCCAAAGGGGGCTTTTGGTTCGGTTAGCGTGGACGGCCAAGCTCAAGAGAGCCTAAGGCCGAGACCCTTTGGTCTCGGCATACACACTTCGGCACGTTGAGGTCGGAGCCGAGACCCTTGCGTCTCGGTAGGATTATATTCTATTTCATGTTGGTTTGCTCTTAACTTGGCGTTATGTGATATTTGTGGTTTTTGGTGCTAAATTAGTAGTTATGGGTTCGTTAAGATTTTTTTTTTGGACCAAACGTAATATGTGGTTGTTTTGTTTTGAGGTTAAGTAGTTCGTTAAGTTTGGTTGCGACTAATATGAGATCATAGTTGGAGTTGTCGGATATAAGTATATGTATATATTAGTATAGTTAACATGGACTAAAGCGTGTGAACTTAAGAGTATATATATGGAATATTGTTATTATAGAAATGTGCTATATGATTATTTGTGAAATAATTGTTATGTGAATATATGTATATTGAGACTAACGTTTTTGTTGTATTGTGATATTGACATGGGAAGCTTGGTTACGGAATATGGAGTTATAAGTTGTTGAACTTATTAGAATGACGGGAGATAGGATTAGTACGAGAAGCCGTAGTCGGCCTCGCGTTATTGAGTTTGGAAAGTGTGATTGGATTTCGGGAGTATAATTGTTGGATTGATTATTTATGACTTGTTGTGTGCAAGCTGAGGTCGCCTAGACTCCCTAGTCTTGGGTTGGCTTCAACAAGCCGTTACATGAGATTTTGGACTTGGACTAGTTTATGTGGACCGGGAAAGTCATGACTCGGGACACGTGGACTCGAATAATAATAATTCGGTTAATATAATTGTATTACGCTTAAACGTATATATAATATAAGTCATATATATATATATGTGAAGAGCATATGTATATGATATTAGCTTATATATAAATAGGTAACGTAATAAATAAAAAAATAACGTATCGATAACATTAACTATTAAGTTAGATTAATATTTATCGGGACCTGTATTTAATGGGGGAAAAATAGATAACGAATTTATATTTACGAGTTAATAACGGAAAGTCTTTAGAAATGAGTCCTTATGGGTTCCAAAACCAATTGTGGAGTTTGAAACGAATTATTAAATTTCGAGCACACGCTATACAAAGTTCCAAAGCTTATTATTTCTTTTGGTAACGAATAGTTGGACCTTGATTTTGAGGTAAGTTAACGGATTTATTTATCGATAACGGGCCATTCCCCTTTTTAATATTGTTGTTGGGGACCTATGGACTGACGAGCCCGATAGGAGCGCCGATAAGGATATTAAGTGGTCATCGTTTGACGAAAAATGGCATCCTACGACCTAATGATATAACTTAAAAGGGGTAATAAGTAAATCGACAAATGGTTGGACTTATTGAGGTTGACGAATTTAAATAAGCCGTCGACCATTTATGCGATGACTTATCGACTTCCATGAGGTCATATCTTTGACCTCGACTTTTGCGTGCTATTTGATGACCTTCTTATATTATTTAAATGGCTACTACTGCTATGTGGGATTATGTGACTTTCGTCGGGTGTATGCTGTTGAGAGATTTTCTTTTGGGATATGCTTATATGATTGATTGGATGAAATATTTGGCGTGAGTTTATTTGAGTCGGGGACTTTGACCTCTAGTACCGATACCAAACGATACCGAACGATACCAAGCGATGACTACAACTTCTTTTAAGAAGAAATGTTTTCTTTTGGATAAATACACGGAAAATACTCGGGAATTACGTTAAGTTGAATCGATTTTCGGAGAAAGTTATATATGCTAAGTGAGTTCAAATTGTATAGGTCGTGCCGAGTCATTAGTTGCTGAGAAGTCTTAGTCTTGCTTTCTTTTGCTATTACATAATCTATCTTGAATTGTGGCTTACGACATCGAGGTGAGTTTCATAGCCCCACATTTACTCGTATTTTAAATCATTTTAAATGGTTTTTCCTAAATTGGGGGGAGATACATGCTACTGGTTCTTGGACCTGCCTACGTGTTCCGTTTTTGCTATTGTGTGACTAGTTTTTTTAGGATAGACGGATGGTAGCCGTTGACCTATTGAGCTAGGGCGTTTGTCCTAGTTTGGAATAGACGCTATCGCGGCCTAGGTTCGGGACAGACTTGGGTGGTTCCTGCTGTAGCCTGACTAGTGACCGCTGAGAGGCCTGCTCACCATGACCATTCATCTTTCCTAGATGGATAAACGATTGATTGTTGAGTTTGAGATTGAGATTATGATTGTGAGTCTATACCTATTCTAGTACCATAGCGCCTAAAATTCTTCAGGTCCCGTATTGATTTTTGCTTAAACCTATGACTCACCAGCGAAAGCTGACCCTTTTAGCATGTATTTCTCAGGTAATTAGAAGTTTGTTTCACTACTTGGACAGAAGGTTATGCTTGCTTGGATTTTGGGCCCTTGGCCGAGATCTTCTT
>LBNU01020160.1:748-13546 GCA_014162995.1 Artemisia annua | reverse complement strand
ATCTTCGATTTGATTGACCTAGCACTTTCACCTTTGTCGTTTACTTACGCAACCCCGTTTTCCCCAAAAAAACCAAAAAAAAAATTGAAAAATTTTGAAAAATTCCAAAGAAAAAAAATTTTAAATTAAAAATTATGCAAAAATAAAATAAAAGTTTTGACACCACGTTTGACTTTCCTACTAGGTAAGAGTGAGAAAATTTTGACTTGATCCGGGCGTGTTGAGCCCTAGCTTGTCTCCCTTAACCAATATAATCTTTAAAAACGATTATGGCTAAGCATTCGCGGATCTCATTATTTGAGATTTTAAATTTGCGAAGAACGTGAAATGATAGAGTTTCTTTAGAAGTTAAATGCTAAGCATAGAGTAGTTGGATCTCTTTAAAGCTCATCGAAGGTACTCATGTCTTTTTGTTCCCACAAAATTGCTTCACCCCATATATGTGCTAAATAATTAAAGATGTTAGGTTTAGCCGATGAGTAGTTCTTTATCTTCTTAAGAGAATCTTTGCTTGGGAAATTGGGTACACATCATGGATACACGCTAGTTGAAGTTGTATTGTATATCGTAGTATAAGCGTAGTACGCATGTGGTTTCGGAGCTACCCAAAAGCCCGTTGTTATGTATGAGCTAAGGTGCTTTAAGACTTTGGATTGAGATCGGACCTTGGATCCTAGATTCCAACCCTAGTAGTTGGCGGTAGGTCTTGGATTGAAACCGTGAAGGTTCGGAGTTGAGAAGTTACTAAGGCAAGAAAAAGAAAGAAAAAAGTGAAAAAAAAGTATCAAGAAAAGAAAAAGAAAAGAAAGAATAAGGATGTATGTTGAAGATTTATGGATCAAGATTTCTAGTGTTAAGACTAAAGTTGGTCGCGCGTGAGGTGCATGTTACGATCCTAGATCGGACGCATGAGGTGCACGTGACATGTACTCGCCAACTTATGTCTATTTTTGATGTATTCCAAAGTCTTTGTATGTATCCAATATCCTTGATGTGGACCACATTTCTCTTGCAAACCTTCTTAAGAGAAGATCGATAACTACTTAGCGTTTGAATTTGGTATCTTTATCGGACTAAAAACTATGAAACGAGATGCTTATGAAGAAATTCATTTCTCTCACAAAAATAAAATAATGAGATACAAAAATAGGAAAATGGGAGCAAGCGGTACACGAGTAACTTCCATGAGTAGCGTTGGCATCTAACTTGTAATTAAACAATGATCCGTTTTTACGCTTAGTTTGGGAGCTTGTGAAAAATCAGGGACGATGAATTTTATCCAATCGGTCACTTTTCTATGAATCGTGTTCTTACTCTATGACCCTTAATCGTTATTGAAAGATAATGAAAGTCAAGCACACCGTCATAAGCTAAAGTAGTGTAATATATGATGTACATAGTCAAAAATGGAAAACCGGGGCGTTTTAGGGAATAAATGATTTCGTATCTCTTTTGAACGTTTTGCTACTTTTCAAAGTTAGTAAAGAGAGGTGTGAAATTATTTATCTTTAAGGCGTGACGTGATTACATTGCGTGAGGACACGCAATACCTTAGTCTGGGGGATTTTGATATGTGCTATTTTACACATACTTTTGACCTTAGTTTAAGTGTTAAAAAGACCAAAAACTAACGTGAAACGCCAAAGATATAGTGTTTTTGTGTTTGTGACTGTGCAGGAAAGGATATTGCATAAATGGCATGAAAACCAACCAAAAAGCCCTAAACGAGCACGAGATTTGGAAAAGAGTCAAGAAGCCGAGTCAAAGATGAAATTTACTCAAGTAAAGCCCGTGACGATGTTTTCATTACTTAAAGGCTCGTGAATATGAAAGAGATACTTAATCGAAGATTAAAGATGATTATCATGTATAAGCTTCCCAAACTCGAGCAAGTGGTCACTTTTATATCATTGAAGACTTTTTGAAGACTCGTCATCATATTTCCTCAAGATTACAAGGACTTAAGTTTACTTTTTAGAAGTCGTTTAGTAGTGTAATGAAAGTTTATGTGTTACTTTCATGAACAAATAGAGTTAAGGGGGCTAGATGTAAAAGGAATCCACCATGGAAACCTTAAATACCCACCTTAAGCTTCATTTTGAAGCTAGTCTTCATTTTTAGTTTTTCATTATGTCATTTTAATTTTATGTCATTTACTTTACTTGTCATTTATCTCCTTGTCATTTAAATTTATGTCAATTTAATTTTCATGTCTTGATTTACTTATTGTCTTCAATCTTTAATGCTTTAATCTTCACAAGTTCTTTCTTAATCTTTACAAGCTTTTATAAATTTTCTTGTCACCTTTGCATGGTTTTTATTTGAGTTGCATAAAAAAGCTTATGGGTTAAGGCTTGCAAAAGAAGCCGTGGCTTATTTGCTTATTTCTAAGCTTATTTTAGTGTCTAAACGTATTTTTATTAAGTTTCATTAAGTCTTATTTACTTTTTAGCTTATTTTTTTTGTTACGTAAAAAAGGTCCAACTATTTATTTTAGGGTTTAGCGAGTTTGGATATTTTATAGCGAGTATGTTCTTTTTTTTAGGGTCTAGTGAGTTGGGAACAAAAGAGCTAGCGAGTATGGATTCATTTTCCTAGCGAGTATTGGTTTTGTGTGGAGTCCAGCGAGTATGACTTTGAATCTAGCGAGTATCAAGTTTGAGTCTAGCGAGTTTGGTGCTTTGAATTCCAGCGAGTATGGTCAAATTTTGTAGCGAGTTTGGGTACAACTAAAACCTTAGCGAGTTTGGTCTTGTTATTGTTTTAGCGAGTTTGTTTTTATTCTTCTAGCTAGTGTTAGTTTATTTTGAGTCGTGTCTTGTTTTCTTCCTCGCTTTTCTTCTTTCTTTTACAAGTCGAGTAAGACTTTTATTCTCTCCATCGTTTTATCGAGTGGAGTTTTGTTTGGTTAATCCCTAAACGAAACTCTGCCGGAATTTTCTTTTAATCTTTTTAACTTAGCTTATTTTTATTTTCACTTGTTTTATTTTCTTTTAAACATTTACTTCACTTTTCTTTTATCATTTAAATTTAAAAACCAAAAACATTTTACATTTCTTATTTCATTTTCATTTCTTTTATTTTGTTTAAACTTTCTTTCTATCTTTCATTTCTTTTAACGTTTATGTTTTCTTTTCTCGTTCATTTTAACTTTTCTTTAATCAAGTTTTACTTCTTTTAAGTTTTAAATAACGTTTAGTAGCATAACCAAAACCCAATCATCTTTAAACCCATTCATCTCACATAACTCACGGTTTTGAACGACAAGATCCATTTCAACCCTCGTTGGGACTACGACCCGTGGTTTACAAGCTTCACCGCTTAGTTTGCCTCGATCATTTTCTGCAAAATATTCATAAGCACATGTGGAGGGGGAGTATTTCATAAGAAAATAAAACCCTCAAAGTGTTATAAAATGTTTTTATTCACAAACACTTTGAGAGATTTTCAAATGAATGATTTCAAAAGGCATCACTAGGATAGTCATGGAGTTATAAGGTGACTAAGGTTAGGAATAACCGTCCTATGATCCGCCTAAACCGGAGGGATCTACCCAAGGACAATACCAATAGTTAGTATTTAGAAGTCCTTAGGCATGATTCGAAAAAGGAATAATGAATGGAACGGAGAAAGAAGGGGTTGAAGAATTAAAAAGAAACGTTATGAAAAGGGTGAAAAGAAATGAGCCCTCCAAATTATTCAACCTTAGGGCAGACACCGGGTTCAATTCATATGCTACTGGTTGTTGCTAAGGCGACACCGGTATTGAAGATAAAAGACGTCATGGACCCAGTGACGCATGCACCTTAACCTTCTAGCCACTCGGGTATCTCTCAAAAGATACTTGTTTCATTCACACGGGGAACCGTTGTAATCTATCGACCTTCTATTTAGAGTTGGTTGATATTGAAACAGGAGACCATGCCCCAATCTCCGCATAGGAAACCATAAGTTGCACTAATTGAGTCTAGAGCCACGAGATACATCAAAGATCTCTTAGGTACACTTAGTAATCTTACATTGGTTGTTCTACATCAATGGACACCAATTGTAAATTATCGAGTCCTTCGCAGATCTTAGCAATCTGCCTAGAACGTTCATGAGGGATTTACTTAGGTATTTCTCGAATGATTGAGGGGAAATTCTGCCAGGGTCAACATCAAACAGCCTTGACAGCAGGTCACTTCGGTAATTCCTCGTGGGTTACGCTTAGTGTTTATGATGGCTTCAAACGGTCTACAGTCGTGGGGTGATCTCCAGTGACTCACCTAATCGTGGGTGTACTTAGTTGTGCCCGTATAAGCTCCTTAGGGGGTATCCGATTAGGAACGGCCATGGCGTGAATTAGAAGGAATCTTCACAATATGCTGTTGATAAATTCTAGTTTAAACCTGTAAGTACCGGTTGTATTATTGCTAATTGTTTTATTTCAGGTACAAATGCCATCTTGAACACCAACTTCCACATGCTCATACATACATCTCAATGCCAAAGAAAGCTCGATGCAACATCACAGTATAAAGAAATGATTCTATGACAACAATCATGAATCTTCAACAACAAAGACAAAGAGCTACGAATGCATAACTACAACACAGTCAAAGATGTATGAGCATGTCGGAACGGAGCGAATTCATTGGAGACACCAAAAGTGACGTATGGCGGATTACAACATCATCTATCATTTTCACATCAACAAAGACAAAGAACAAAGAATGATGAATCACTTCTACTACAATCATTTTGATGACGTCCAAAGCTACAAATGTCAACAGTTAAAGTCCAAAGACAAAGACGTCAAGCAACCTCGATGACCGTGACGAACTCCTATCCTTCAACAATCCTTCATGACCGATCCTTAGGGGGAGATTGTTAGGATCATAGTTTTCAACTATTCAGTCAAGTCTCGGTCATTTCAGTCAATGTAATAGGTTGCTAGTATTATCTTATTTAGCTACGTTATTTAGTTAATCGTATGGTTATAAGTTAAGTCCAATAAGATGTCCAATGGGCCTAAAAGCCCAAACGTTTAAAAGATAGGGAAGGAAGGGATGTCGCCCTACCTTTCACCTATATATAGGACATCATATCTCTTGTATCAAATGTTGGTTAATTTCATATCTTAAGGAAACTCTTGTTCTTTCATCTTTCATATTTATCTTAATCAACCAAGTCTAATTCTCATCTCATTTCTCTCATTTGAATACTTGTGTTTACAAATATGGTGACCTAACAGAATATATAAAACATAAATGAAACATATAAACGCAGCAGAAAACATCACCATACAAGGATCCATATAGCCATATGATCAATCAATAACAATAATAACAATTATACCTTTGTAGCGTGATCGGTTGAATCGAATGGAGACCTTCACCAACGTACACGAATCACCAATGAAACCCAAGTGACCAAAATAGATCACCTCTATGATGGAAACACACTACACGTCATGGAACACCACCCGATGCTAGTCTTGAGCACGTAACCTTGATACTTGATTCATCTACAATAGATGAAGCAAACAATAGATCAAAGAAACAAACCCTAAAAAGGGTGTTTGTTTTGGCCGTGGGTTTCACAAGAGGGAAAGGGGGAGAGAGCTTTGTTAAGTTGTTATTGTCTGTCTCTTATTTTGGAAGACTAAATCAATTTAGTCTTATCATCATCAAAGTTACACATAGCCCCTCAAAAGCTCATATATGCTCCTCTAGTCCCTCCCTAGGCCGACCATAATAAGGGCCCACAATGGGCTTGCTCATTGTTGGCCCGGTCCTAAAACACTAAGTCTAACTTCGTGTTTAATGGCCCGTTATTAATCCCGAGTTACGTAGTCGTTTATATATTGTAAATACAATAAATACAATCTATAAAATGGTGTCTCTGTGTATAAGTGTGTGACCTCATAGGCTCACATATGTCTAGCCATATAATTATTTATTATGACACGAGCATACTCCAACATCAGGTAGATATTTTAAATAACTTAGATGAAATTTTCCTTGACCTTCTAGAGAAGATAGAAGAAGGTCATAATAATAACAATATAGGCTTTCAACCTGATTATAGTAGTTTAAGAAATACCCTACAACAAACCCGTTTTAAGGTAGCTAAATTACAGAAAAATCAAATGAGACATCACCATAAGATAGCCTTTGCTCGTTTTAGGATTTGTACTTTAGAAAAGATGATTGATGATGATGAGGAATGTCATCAATTAAACCTAGGAAATATCACAAACCCAAACCTTTAGATTTAAGAAAACCTCGGAAGAAATCCCAAAGTAGTATGCCTTTTATAGTCTTAAGAGTTTTGCCTTAGAATAACTAGTGCCTATAGGATATGTAAAATAGGAAATCAATAATCTAAGTTAAGTTTTAGAAACTACCTAGTGCCCCTCAATTCAGGATAATCTAGCTAAACTAGGATTAGGAATGCCTTTTCTTAATTACCCTAGGTCATCCCAAACCCTATAGTAACCCCTAGGAGTATAGACATATTTCGTAAAACATGACAAGTTGGGTACTTGTTATAACCTACCTTAAACCCTTACCTCTAGGAATTTAAGATGAACTACCCTGATGCCTTAGATTCATAGATTCTCAAAACTTCTTAAACTTCCCTCGTGCTTTATCTCTTTTCACTTCCTAAAACCAAATCCCTTCAAACACATCTAATATGTGCTTATTCACATATCTTTTATTCACCATTATTAGACTATTATAGACCAAAAACTAACATTCAAAGCCAAAGATATCGTGTTTTTGTGTTTATGACTGTGCAGGTAAGGATATTGCAAAAACATCATGAAAAGCAACCTAATAGCCCAAAACGAGCACGAGATGTGGAAAAGAGTTTGAAAGTCAAGAAAAAGATGAAATCTGCTTGTGAAAAGCCCGTGAAGACAAATTATTTCTCAAAGGCTCAAGAAAGTAAAAGAGACGCTTAATCAAAGCTCAAATATAATTATGAAGTTTAACCTTCTAAATCCGAGCAAGTGATCAGTTTTATACTATTGAAGATCTTTGGAAAGCTCGTCAACACATCACCTCAAAGTTACAGGGACTCAAGTTGTAGTTTTAGAAAGTTAAATAGTGTCGTATCTCTAGTTTATGCTTCGTGTTCACAAAATTTGGAAGATCAAGGGGCTAAGTGTATAAGATGTAAAAGGTTAAGCCACCATGGCTCCCTTAAATACCCTCCCCTAGCTTCATTTTATGTGGTTAGCTAGTTAGTTTCTAGTTTTATTTCAAGTTGTAGTGTAATTTTATGAAAACTTTTATTTCATGTCTTAGTCATTTTACTTTGCTTATTTCATAGCTTATTTCAATCTTTCTTTTATATTTCTACATCTTATTCAAGCTTCTTTACTTCCATGTTGATCCAAAATAAGCTTACATAAGTCTTGCACCACCTTTGCATGAAAAGAGATTTTCATGCCTATTGATTATGAATTGAGCTTATTTGGGTTTTGTTAGCTTGTAAAGGCTTCTTTAAAGTTTTTATCTAGCTTATTACTTAGTTTTACAAAAGTTCTTATTTTGTTTTAAACATTTTTTTTCACGTAAAAAAAAGTTGGCAGCTTCTACTTTTGTTCCTAGCGAGTTTAGATATTAGGGTTTAGAGAGTATGGTGTTTTTCTAATTTGTTAGCGAGTATGGTTCCTAAATCCAGCGAGTATGCTGTTTTGGCTAGCGAGTTTCATCTTGGCTAGCGAGTATCATTTCATAGTAGCGAGTTTGTGTTTTTTTTAATTAGCGAGTTTGTTTTTTTACCTAGCGAGTATGGTTCTAAAGAAATTCTAGCGAGTATCATTTTAGGAACCTAGCGAGTTTGGTGCTTTTTTCTTGTCTTAGCGAGTTTCCTTTTTTATTTCCTAGCGAATTTGAGTTTTTGGTTAGGATAGCGAGTTTGGGATTTTCATTAACCTAGCGAGTATCATTTCCTTTCAGCGAGTTTCATTTCATTTATAGCGAGTATGTATTCTAACCTAGCGAGTTTCACTTTTATTAACTAGTTTGAGTTTTTGTTCACTTTAGTTTTCGAGTCTTAGTCTTTTTAGTGTCGTGTTTTGTTTATTTCTAAAGCCGAGCTAGGCTTATTTACACTCCATCGTTTATCGAGTGGAGTTTTCTTTATTTCATTTCCTACCGTTACTCTGTCGAATTTTCTTTAAATCTTTTTAACTTAGCTTATTTTTCTTTTCACTTAGTTTCTTTTCTTTTAAACGTTTTCTTTTCTTTTCTTTCATTTATTAAAGTTAAAAATCAAAAACATTTTACATTTCTTATTTCATTTTCATTTCTTTTCTTTACTTAATCTTTCTTTCTTTCTTATCTCATTTTCTTTACGTTTTATTCAACTTATGTTTTCTTTTATCGTTCAACTTATTTCTCATTATCTCGTTATTCTTTCATTTAAGTTTTAAACAACCTTTAGTAGTATAACAAAAACTAAATCAAATCTTTTAAACCAATTCACTTCACATAACTCACGACTCGAGTGACAAGATCGATTTCAACCCTCGTTGGGACTACGACCCGAGGTTCTTGCTTGTTCACTAGCTAGTTGCCCCTCGATCAACGGTTATGTAACTTCTCCTAAGCAGTTTATATCCTAATTGAATCACCTATTCTCTACACAATAACCACGAATTGCAGTTTAAAAACCAACCCACTCTCCATTATCATCAAAATTCAAAATCCCCAAATCTCAAGAACCCTAAATCATGGACATCGATCGAACATGGGCCAAAAGTCATAACATTGTGGCAGAACTTGACACAGATGTTATACCCTATGAATTCACAGAAATGGCAAACTTTCTAAATGCTACATCTCTTAAGTATGCACTAACTGTGAATCCAACTATCTATGCTGCTCACATCAAACAATTTTGGCAAACTACAAAAGTCAGAACTTTGAATGGGGAACTTTGTGTGAGGGCATATGTTGATGATCAAAAAGTAATCNTAAGTTTTATTCAACTTATGTTTTCTTTTATCGTTCAACTTATTTCTCATTATCTCGTTTGTATTTCATTTGAGTTTTAAACAACCTTTAGTAGTATAACGAAAACTAAATCACATCTTTTAAACCAATTCACTTCACATAACTCACGACTCGAGTGACAAGATCGATTTCAACCCTCGTTGGGACTACGACCCGAGGTTTACAAGCTTCACCGCTTGGTTTCCCTCGATTAGTTTTTGGCGCCGCTGCCGGGGAGCGGTTGAAAAGATTAAGTCATTCGTCGTTCGAGACTTGTGTTTTGAAGAACCTTCTTTTAGAAGTTAACGATTTTCATAAACATAAAAACAACTAAAAATTATAAAACCTATAAAAGCCAAAAATATTTTCTCTTTTCTTTTATAAACTTATAAAAACCAAAAAGATTTTCCTTTCTACTTTATTTTTCACTTTATTTTATTTTGATTTGTATGATCACTCGTTCCAAGTCTAACTTGAACGAGTCTTCTTCTTCTTCTTCTACAGTGCCTTCTAACTGCAGTCGTCGTAGACGAAAGCAAAGGAACGTACCCGAGTTACGTGATCCTCAAGATTTCATCACCAAGATGAATAATAACAACAACAACAACGGTGCACAAGACAATGGTGAACACCCGCCGGTGGGTGGTAACCAACCTCTTCATGATTTACGTCCAATGGAGGAGCAACTCCAATCGCCTTTCCAAGGTGTGAGGAGAGCCATTGTTTTTCCCGATATTCAAGCAAATCATTTTGAAATCAATCATGGATTACTCAATCTCATTTCGGGTATATCCTTTCATGGTTTTGATCACGAAGATCCTCATGTTCACATTCGGAACATAACCGACATTGCTGAAACAATTAAGATCAACCAAGTTCCTTATAATGTTGTCAAAATGAAATTGTTTCCCTTTTCTCTTAAAGGAGTTGCTCGTACTTGGCTAGACAAAGAACCCCCCAATTCGATTCATGCTTGGGATAATTTGGCTAGCAAGTTCCTTAACCATTTCTGTCCACCTTCAAAAACCTCAAATCTTCGTACTCAAATCTTTCGTTTCCAACAAGCTTTCGATGAATCATTTAGCGAGGCTTGGGATCGATTCAAAGAGTTACTTGAAAAGTGTCAGAATCACGGGTTTTCTGAATTACATCAAATCGATATGTTCTATAACGGTTTGAATCCCGTTGATCAAGATTCGCTCAATTCTGCTGCAGGTGGTAATTTGTTATCTCGAAACACTCAAGATGCGTTCACAATCATTGAAAACAAAGCAAGAGTGCGAACTTCACGAACCAAAACACAAGTGTCAAGTGCTAGTAACAAGGATAACGATGAATTTGTGTCAATAACCAAACAAAATGCTGAAGCTATTGCTGCTCTTGCAAAACAAATGGGAATTTTAATTCAACACAAGGAACAACCATCTCATATCGTCAATGCAGTTAACCCAAGTTGCGAAACTTGTGGTGGTCCCCATTCATATTACGAATGTCCAACAACTTGTAACGTCCATAACGAGCATATGTACGCTGCTAACATGGGTGGTAACCGATACCAACCCCAAGGAGACCGCAATCTCCTCAGCTACCGTTCCACCAACTTTCTTGGACCACCACCAGGTTTTAATAATCCGCCACCAAACCAAAATGTGCAAAGTCATGGTAATCAAGTCAATCAAAATCAGAATCGTGCATATCAAGGTTTTCAAAATCAAAATCAAGGATTTAATCAAAACAAGAATTTTCAAAGTAATCATGGTAATTTTGGAAATCAAGGAGCTAATTATGGAAACAATAATCATGGAAATCAGAATTTTCAAAATCAAGGTCAAGGTTTCAATAACAATGCCCGTGGGCAAACTTTTAACCAGAATCAAGGTGTTGTGCAAAATCAATCGAACACGGATGAGTTGTTAGCAGAATTACTTCGTCAAAATCAAAACAACCAAACCATTTTGCAAAGTCAGCAGGCACAAATTAAAAAACAAGAGGAAATGAATCATGTATTGATTAATCAAATGGCTGAATTAAACAAGCGTTTAAATGATCGACCCTCAGGTTCGGGTACCACTTCTTTACCTAGCAACACGATCGCTAACCCGAGGGGCGATGTCAAGGCGATCACAACACGCAGTGGCGTTTCTTACAAAGAACCAACGGTTCCAACTACCTCTTATACTCCTCCTTCAAAGGTAGTGGACCGTGCAACCGAGGTGACAACGGATACGAGAATTCCTATTCACCAAGGAAGGACCGAAAATATCCAACCTCCGGTGGTTCAACCGACAAATGAAAATGCAAATGTTTCAAAAGGAAAAGAGAAAATTGTTTTTGAACAAGATGAACCAGTTAAAACAAGTCTTCCATATCCTTTTCGTCTTAATGAGCAAAAACGTCAAGATAAAAATGACATAATGAAGGAAAAGTTCTTTAAGATGTTTCAAGACATTCGCTTTGATTTGAGTCTTGCTGATGCTGTTGTGTTAATGCCAAAGTTTTCATCAATGCTTAAAAACTTGTTGAATAATAAGGATAAATTGTATGAAATGTCGACTACACCTTTGAATTCGAATTGCTCGGCAGTGCTCCTTAAAAAGCTTCCCGAAAAGCTTGAAGACCCCGGCAAGTTCTTAATTCCATGCAATTTTCCCGGAATGGTTCAATGTTTCGCCTTAGCCGATCTAGGTGCTAGCATTAGCCTTATGCCGTTTTCCGTCTGGCAGAAGTTGTCGTTACCCCCTTTGACTCCGACACGCATGACACTCGAGCTTGCCGACCGTTCTACCTCTCGTCCTAAAGGCATAGCCGAGGATGTCATCGTCAATGTGGGAAAATTTCACTTTCCGGCTGATTTTGTTGTCGTCGATTTTGATCCCGATCCAAGGGTTCCTCTCATTCTCGGACGAGGTTTCCTAAAGACGGGCCGTGCTTTGATTGATTTGTACGATGAAGAAATTACCTTGCGAGATGGTCATGAAGCCGTTACGTTTAATTTGGATCAAACAGCAAGATATTCTTCCACCGATGAGCCCATTACCATAAGCAAGATCGATATCATTGATGAAGTTGATGAACTTTCTGAAGAGTATTCCCAAGAGATACTCGGATTTTCAAGTGGCAATCCCACTTCTTCTTCCTCTACCCCTTCAAATAATTCTACCCCTTCACCCTATACTGATGATTCTTTACCTACTTCTCAACCCATAATTGCCGACTCTTCCCCTTCCTTCACTCCATTTGAAGGAGGTGACTTCCTCTTTTTGGAAGAAGTCGATGAATTTTTCTCCATAGATACATCTTCATTTGTTGGCAATGATGATGATTCTTATTATGATCCGGAGGGAGACATTCTTATGCTTGAACAACTTTTGAATGAAGATCCTTTTTCACCTCTCCCTCCGAAGAAACTCTTTGTTGAAGAAATCAAAAAGGTCGAGCCATCTGAAGAAAAACTTCCAAAACTCGAGCTTAAAGAATTGCCTCCTCATCTTGAATACGCTTTTTTAGAAGGAACCGACAAACTTCCCGTCATTATTTCCAAACACCTACAAGATGAGGAGAAGAACCGTCTCATCGACATGCTCAAAAAGCACAAAGATGCCATCGCATGGCGTATTTCCGACATCAAGGGCATAGATCCTCGTTTTTGCACCCACAAGATTTTACTTGAAAACGATGCTAAGCCGTCCATCCAACAACAAAGACGAGTTAACCCAAAAATCCATGATGTGATCAAGAATGAAGTTATCAAATTACTCGACGCTGGGATGATTTACCCAATTTCTGATAGCTCATGGGTTAGCCC
>LBNU01020159.1:257270-274397 GCA_014162995.1 Artemisia annua | reverse complement strand
CCGCCTCTTTTTGACATAACCATTTGATTGGTTGTTAATCAAACCTTCACCATCATAGAAACACTGCTCCGATTCATATCCAAAGTGTGGTCAGAGATTTTCATTATCAGAAAATCAACTATTATTCCGGATGATCAATCTCTTGGGGTTTTCCATGATTTCGTCCTAAAGCGAATGTGTAAAAGAAAAATAGTAAACTAAACTGATGAAATAATGGTTTAAAAATATTGGTTTAATGTTTGAATGAAGGCTGATTTTTTGGAGAAAAAAATAGGGCATATGAATGGGGTCAGTTTTTCATTAAGGAAATCACAATTTTCCAGAGTTATTTATTAAAAATTCTTTGTTTGGAGAATTTAGACATTTCACAAAAAACATTTGCTCCAAAATTTTTAACTTATAGACTTTAAACATCATTGAAAATTTATGCTCCAAAAACCACCCTACTAACTTTTCTCCGCAACAGAAATTGTGCTTAAACACAGTCCCAAAACACCTATATAACTTCAAACCCGCTGTCCCGAAACACACATTAACTGATAAACACAAAAATCACCACATGCGCATACAACATGAACAAACACGAGCTAATAGCGCAACAATCAATGAGCCTAAACAAGTCCTCCTTCTTTCAAAAGTATATAGTCACTATAGACTTTATGGTTCTTGATCGGTATCGGTTATCGGGTTGGTCGATTAGTTCGGTTTTATTAAATATGTTTCTTTTTAAATTCGGGTCGTTAAACACATTAACATGTAAAGACCATGTGAAAACAGACGTAAACGGGCAAAAACGGACAAAAACGAACTAAAGGGAGAAAAACCGCTGTAAACCAAGTAAGAAAGAGGTATGAAAGTTAGATAATGTACGATAATGTATAAAACAGACAAAACGGTATGAAAAATGAGGAAAACGTATAAAACATGTAGAAAAGGTCTAAAACAGATTACAACGGGCGAGAATGTGTAAACACGGACCTAAAACGTATAAACCGACTAAGAATTATAGAGACGTAGGAAAACCTGAGGAAAATATGAAAACATGAAAATGACATAACTCACAGAACAAAACCGTCAGTCAACAAACCTAAACCGCCGGCCGCACCCATCAACCCAACCTACACACCACAGACATCGTCTTCTCCAGTTCACCATCGAAAACCCAATCGTCCCTCTCTTCTTCTCTCTCCTCTTTCCTTGAAGGTAAATTTACTAAGAAAGCAAGCACAAAAGGGCAAAGAACAGAACTACAGATGAAATAGTTCAAGTTGACCTAATCACTTTCCTAAACGAAATATCTGTGTAAGTTAGATCTCATCTTTTTTAGATAAAGTGATTTAGGAAGTTTTATGCACTAAAGATGCACCGGGAACTTACTACCTGATACACCCGTCTGTCCATACTTTTTAGCCAGTTTTTATTATACATGTTTGAGTGTTTGACCCAAAAGGGATAGAACGTAATCGAAAACCCATGCATAAGTACTCTTGTTTCCCTGGTAACCTTCACGGTATATTGAGAGCCTTCGCCAAAAGCTTGTGTACCGTTTCTAGGGGTTTCCCCATCCTCCTTAAGTTGGAAACTTTAGTCGTTCTCTGTCAAGATACAAGGATAATGTCAAGATAACAGGAATGATTAAGTAGGCCAGAAGGGCAAGAATGAAAATGATTTGAACAATACACCTCATTTTGCTCAGTCGTTTGATGTGTAGTTAATTTGATAGCTATAATTATGTGTAGTTGTAAGCGTATGATGAGACAAAATGTTACGCTTTAGGGGGTCATTTAAGCCCAATTCGTATAATGTGATCAAATATTGCCCTAATCGTTCCTTTTGTCATTTAGGTACTTTTTGAGAGGAATTCTGAAAACATGCATATTCGGACGTTTTTGGGAGCATAAAAGTGAAGAAAACGACAAAGTCTCAAAAGATGAAGATTTACAACTGACAGCGTCAAAGTCACAAGGTGACGCGGTCAGCAAGCTTTGACAAAAGAGTGGAATCCAATTTTCAAATGACGGCCAGAGGAAATTTGGGATTTAACACCTGACGCCGTCAGGTGTTATGGAAATATAGGCCGTCAGGAGTAAAGTTAAAGAGTGACGGCCCAGAAGGTTTTAATAAGGTGACGGCGTCAGAAGTGGATCTAGGCCATCCGAGAAAACCTAATGGCGGCGAGCTGACGGCTCAGCCCTTATAACCTGACGCCGTCAGAGTGTAAAATCTATATATAGTTTTTCTAATTTTCCATTCAATTAGTGTGGAACTTTTGGGAGAATTTTAGGGCAAACCCTAAAGACGAATTTTCTGCACCTTTTTAGGTTTCCAACCCTTGGAACCCTCATGCTTAATAAAAGATAAGTCTTCACTTCAATTCAACCAATATGTCTATGTATTGGTTGATTATCTCCTTTTGCTTGTCTTTTAATTAAACATGTGTAGCTAAATTCTCTAGTGTTTGCTTAGATCTAAATGAAACCTAACTATTAATTACTTGGTTAATGGTGTGTGTTGTTGTTTGTTGGGATGATTGTTCCATCAATGTTAGGCTCAAGAAAACTGGCCAACCTCCTTATGGTAACGTGCTTGAACGTCTTGGGAAACATGTAGCCAAGGCATACTAGGCTATTAAGGTAGTATTTAACGATGAGCCACTGTTTACAACCCATATGGTGTGCGTGCATGGCATAGGGCGAGATAAGAGCTCATAGAATTGGAGAGATATGTATGCCACTCCATGAGATATTAGGAATACACCCTTCATCCACACAAGTAACACACATATCAATTAACCGGTAAAAGATAGTTAGGGAGTAATGAAATCTAAGTAAACACAATTTTCTCCATAATTGTTTTCACAACCACAATAGTTTAGACATTTATTTTATTTTAATTTGCATAAATAGTAAACTTGGGTTAGTTGATTAACAACTAATTCCGCCCTTCTTCCAAAACTGAGATTTTAATTGCTTTCCATAAAATATAAAAATAAAAAGAATCTTCCTTCCACCTTTAGACCTATTAGAGTAGTTTTTCTATCCTAACAAACACTATTCCCTGTGAGAGAACGATCAATCCCCCCGTACTTACCACTATCCTATACTACATCGGTCAGGTAAACTGCCTGGTGGGGTTGTAAGCCTCTTGAGATCCCTCGAGAGGTAAAACCTGTTGTAAGGTCACAAAACCACGCATCAGCGTATTTAATTTTCTAAAGATGTGATATTGACACTTAATTCAAGAGTTATTGCCTCTGTAAATTTATGGTACTCATGACTTTGATTTGTGTTATGAGCTTTTGGTTAACCGAGATCATGATTACAACAATATTAAACATGAAATCAGTCACATTGAACCTCAAATTCTTAAGGTGCTGTTGTAAAAACGAAGTTAACCGTTTTATTGCTTTTCAGTATTGCTTTACTTTGGTACATCGTGTGTAATTTTTAAACAAAATCTTTTTTTTCCAGCCCAATCGTATTTTAATTCCAAATTCAGTAGTGATTTACTTTGATTCGTTAGTGCTTATTAGCTTTAGCCAAACTCAGCGAGCTAATAAGCTGTTATAAAATCTTACCAAACACTGGCTAAAATGTTAATACCAAAAAGCTGTCGATGGTGGGTTGTTTACAAAGTTAGCTTCTGTTATTTTTGAAGAAAAATTATATGTGTTGACATTTAATATCGAATAATCTTGAAAATCTATTACAGTAGCAAATGACGACAAAGCAACAAAAGTGTCTCCTGATCGTGCCATTGAAAATTTTGAGGGTGACAAAAGTGCTTTCGCTTATTAGCTCAATAAGCTATTTTAAATAAGCATCTCCACAGTTGCTATTGAAAAAGAGCCTATTTGTGCAATTAGCTGCCTGAAAAAGCTTAACCAAAACCCCAGTGTCTAATGAATGATAAACTATTACTATATTACACGTCAGGTAATTGTACATGAATTTTACTAATGTTCTGCAGGTTTCAGGGGGTGAAAGAAGCTTATTTTAAAAATGCAGAGGCGAAGGAAGCTCAACTCTCTAATTTACGGTGCTTAGGAGAAAGAGCAAATATTATCGAGGTACTGCACATATTTAGTCTTTTAAAAATAATCTCCATAGGGAAATTTATAGTCAAAAAATATGTGGTGCATCAGAGTATTGAATAAATGTGTTATCGAGTTAGAAGATTATGTCAATGATAAAGATAAGTAGAGACTTGCCAGGTTGATGTAGGAGGGTTTATGCAATAAATATTACCAACCCATTTGACTTGTCAGAAATACAATATATTCCGAGTGGACTTCATTATTAGCCGGTTTTAACTGGCACCTATTTATCTGAAATGCACGTGCAGATACATAACTACATAAGTTAACTGGAAGTGATCTCTAAAACACGTCCTATGTTTTGTAGCACAATAGGCATCTTCTCTGGTGAAACAACAGATAAAGTAAAAACCTTCATTATATTTTTCTGATTTTATCTACAATTTCTGTATTTCATACCCCCTAATCAGAACCATGAGTCAATGCTTACCAAATTTAATACTTTCACCAAAACTGCTGATGTGCTTCAAAAATAAGATAAGCTCTTGAATAAGCAAAACCCAAACACCCTCAAATTCAAAGGTGTAGATTATAAGTATACTATTATGTCTATTTGTAATACACATATACTCTAATAAACATAGACAAATAGTGTTTGACCCGACCCACATAATCCACTCATATTACCACATATTTAATCCACCCTTATGCATACAAATGTTAATTTATCAGCTCGGATTGGTCCTTGATAGGTGTCTCCTAATGGCTGGTCTCTTAAAATCTAAACATAAGCAAGATTCGCCAAAGAAGATGGCAAGAAAATGGAGACTCAATTTTCAAATGTAGGCAGTAACAAGGAAGTTGAAGATGTGATGCCACACTCAACTTAAAGGTTAGTATCTAACTTTACAAAACAATGCACAGTTATTCATTTTCTAATGTATTTATGTATATATGGTCACTTAGACTGCTGTGGGTGTTTATATTCTTCAAGCTGTAACTGTATAAAATGTTCATCTTCCACAATTATATTCATGTTTTTCTTTTTAATTGAAGATCACATGAAACTCTGGTTGTTATTAAAGATCAAATTTCTAAAGATGGAGTTCCGTAAGCAAATGAAATAAGCTAAATTNGCATCAGAGTATTGAATAAATGTGTTATCGAGTTAGAAGATTATGTCAATGATAAAGATAAGTAGAGACTTGCCAGGTTGATGTAGGAGGGGTTATGCAATAAATATTACCAACACATTTGACCTATCAGAAATACAACATATTCCGAGTGGACTTCATTATTAGCCGGTTTTAACTGGCACCTATTTATCCGAAATGCACGTGCAGATACATAACTACATAAGTTAACTGGAAGTGATCTCTAAAACACGTCCTATGTTTTGTAGCACAATAGGCATCTTCTCTGGTGAAACAACAGATAAAGTAAAAACCTTCATTATATTTTTCTGATTTTATCTACAATTTCTGTATTTCATACCCCCTAATCAGAACCATGAGTCAATGCTTACCAAATTTAATACTTTCACCAAAACTGCTGATGTGCTTCAAAAATAAGATAAGCTCTTGAATAAGCAAAACCCAAACACCCTCAAATTCAAAGGTGTAGATTATAAGTATACTATTATGTCTATTTGTAATACACATATACTCTAATAAACATAGACAAATAGTGTTTGACCCGACCCACATAATCCACTCATATTACCACATATTTAATCCACCCTTATGCATACAAATGTTAATTTATCAGCTCGGATTGGTCCTTGATAGGTGTCTCCTAATGGCTGGTCTCTTAAAATCTAAACATAAGCAAGATTCGCCAAAGAAGATGGCAAGAAAATGGAGACTCAATTTTCAAATGTAGGCAGTAACAAGGAAGTTGAAGATGTGATGCCACACTCAACTTAAAGGTTAGTATCTAACTTTACAAAACAATGCACAGTTATTCATTTTCTAATGTATTTATGTATATATGGTCACTTAGACTGCTGTGGGTGTTTATATTCTTCAATCTGTAACTGTATAAAATGTTCATCTTCCACAATTATATTCATGTTTTTCTTTTTAATTGAAGATCACATGAAACTCTGGTTGTTATTAAAGATCAAATTTCTAAAGATGGAGTTCCGTAAGCAAATGAAATAAGCTAAATTGTTTAATAATGTGGAACGGGATGTTGCGGTTTATGGGAAAAAGGATTACGAGTAGCTAAAGATTGTCGAAAGGATGGTGAGTTTGAAATGTTGTGATTTAGGTTTCTAAATATATTACGGGTTTTTTTTATCTTTCTAAATCAGGTTCTTTAGTTTATGTGGTTTCAAAGTACAATGAAGCATATCATGTTTGGATGGCAGATGGCTTATGTGCTTACGCAGTATTAAAAGAAGCTGATTTAAAACAGGTTACAGAAATCGTTAAAAAAATATGACAAAATTAAGGTGTTTGGCGTTTTACAAAACACTCCCCTTATGTTGATGCTATGCCTTAAAATTGTTATGAAAATGCTATAGTTACTTAAGTGAGTTGTTTTGTGGTTATTCTTATGCTTGAAACCTTTTTATGTATGTGTGTGACGTTTTTATTGAGAATTATGATGTTTTTACAGTTTGAATGAGTGAACCTTCGTGTATGTAATGTGCTTTAAATTGTGGAGTGAGTTCTTTTTTCATTCATTTAAATCTATATGAAGTATAATTTGTTTCTTGAACCAAATTTAATGTGATTCCTTTATTTGTGTGAATACGTTAGAATTAATCTTGACTTGAATACAACTTTATAAGAATTAAAGCCATTTGATTTTCATGAAGATGATATTTGCCGATTTATGATCAATTTTTGATTGTTTTGAACAATGTCAATTATTTTAGGTTCGAGATCTTGATCTTGATTTTGATGTTGAAGTCATTAGTTATGCGTTGGTGCGTGAAGAAGATGGCTTGTCTGACTCAGTTCAAGAAACAAATGTACATCATATTTCATAGTTCTAAGTTCTACCAATCTGTACAAAGAAGTTGACCATTCTATTGGGCCACAACCTCAACATTATTTTCGAGATGTGACATTCGAATATGTACAAAAGATTGGAATGCCTGAATGCCACATACTGCTTATATGTAACTATGCACTAGCCTATATACTGAGTGAGTATTATGTCGCAAAAGACATGCTTGTAGTAGGTGGTTCTAAAACTATGTTGCAACTCTTTTTATTAGCACTAAAATTTATTCGTTAACCTCTTATGGCTTTACATTACGACATCCATATTGTTTTATAAAACTAAGACTTCTAAAGTTGTATAACCCATCATTAATTTTGGTTAACTATACTTGGTAAGTGGTAAACGAGTAGCCATTTTACACATTTCGAAATCCACAAGTTTTTAGTTTATATCAATCCAAAACATTATTGTTCACTCCTATATTTTGTAACTAACACATGAAACTAACCCGCCAAAGAAATTTTAAAAACTTACTATAAAGAATGAATTTTATGTCTTTTTCTTATGTATTATTTTAATGTCTCAATATATGCCTTTCATTAGATTGATTGTTTGGATTTATTTTTAATATGCCAATATATTTATAATGTTTTAATTACATGAATCTTTTTATTTTCCAAAACCTATTATATTTCACAATGTAAGTACTTAAACTACAAACAAAAGAAAAATTACCTGCCCATCGGATGGGTCATGACGCTAGTTATAAAAAATATAAGTATTATTATTACACACTCTTTTGCTTCAAATGCAAACTAGTGTTTATTATAAGTTAAATAAACTTTAGTTTGAGCATTAGAACAATTTTTATAATTGTAAACGAGCTTTCGAGCTTGAGTTCATAAATGAGCCTATCAAGTTCGATCTCTATACGGATATTTAAGGGTTGAAAGTTAGTTTTATGTAGGATTTAAAAAAAAAACCCAAAAAAACAACCTCGGGCTCGTGCCGATTTCATCCATTTACACAAATTCATCCATAAACAATTTCATTAAAAAAAACAATAATAATAAAGTCAATATATTGGACACTTAATCTTTTTGTTAAAATACTGTACAAATTTTAACCAATTCATCCATAAACAATTTCATTAAAATTACTCCGTACTATCTTTTTGTTATTGTACAATTTATTGAAGTGAAATATTAAAATAACATAGATTTTCTCTCACTTTCCCCGTACCCAAGACCAACTTAAATCTCATTTCCACTGCATTTTCTCTTCCGACCAAATCTCCGGTTACTTTTCCTCATCAATTTCAATTATACATTTTGCTACAACCAGATCTGCTACATTATCATTAATTACCAGGTTCTTCTTTTCTTGCTTAATTCTACCATGTTGGCATGTTGTTTATTGCTTGGTCTTGTCTTGTTGTTGTTGTTGTTTCTCACTTCAGTTAATAATGCAGCTTCTAACAAAACACTTTCTGCTTACAATTCTTTAATCAATGTGACCACCACTTTGACACTGAACGCTTCCCTTCCTGAGTTTCTTTTATTCACTGATGGCTCTAGAGTGAGACCTATACTCATTTCTAGAGCTACTACTGATAAAACACTCAAGTCAAAGGCAAAACACAAGTGAAGCGTTTCGCCTTGATAGTTTGAAAGGAAAAACGGATATCCGAAGATTGAGTATCTAAATATTTTAGGTGGCCTAAAGCGAAATATGATCTAGGAGCTTCATATATCTAAAGTTTTGGATAATGGTTTTATGCATATAGATATCCAGAAATTGAGTATCCAAATATTTTGAAGTTTTGTAAACTTATAAAAAAGTGACAATCATGTATCCTAATTTTCAAACCAAACCCAATTAATTTCGGATATCCGAATATGGACATATTAAATTTCGGATATCCGAACTTTTCTGTTGTACTCATTATTTGTTTTCCGTTTTTATCCTTGTTCATGACAAACACCTACAACCCCTTGTCTATGCTCCTCCTCAGCTCGTTTGGTCTGCTAACCCAAAACACCCCGTCAGGGAAGGCGCAATGCTTGTACTTGACGCACAAAACGGTTGGATATTACAAGATGTTGATAAAACCGTTGTTTGGAATACTCCAAAGCTAAAATCTATTTCCATATTACTGTTAAAAGATATCGGTAATCTCGTGCTGTGCGATGCACATCACTCACCCATTTGGGAATCTTTTAGTTACCCTAGTGACTCTTTGTTGCCTGGGCAAAATTTGACCCAAGGACCGGCCAACAAGCTAATCCCAACTTCTCCTTTTACTGATACCAAGATTTAGTATAATTCCTTTTATCTTCAAGTAAAAAAGGAAGGTGTGTTTATCTATGTAGATTCAAACCCACCTACTCTATACTACATATACTTGGTGAACCCGGGTAAGAAACCAGTGAAGAATGAACCACCATTGAGTTGCATTAGCTTTTTGAACGGAAGTTTAGCTTGCTTCATTCTTTCTGCTGACCCAAATGAGCCCGACTTTGCTTTTAGTATACCTAGAGCATCGTCCATTCAATATCTGAAACTAATGCCTGATGGCCGTGTNATATAACGTACGCGTTTTTAGGGTTTAAACGTTTTTAAGCATTTTGTTTTCACGTTCTTGTCATTATAGCTTGTTTAAGCTATTTCCTTTCATTTCCTTAGTTCACTCATCCGTTTACCCTTTCCCGTTCATAATCACTCGATCACAAATTCGTTTTTGATACAATTCACACCTCGTCGGGACATAACGACCCGGGAAGAACTCCTATACTCCTCTTGGTTAGTATTGACCCTAGATGGCTTGACTTTTGTTGACCAAATCTTGGTTGACCTTTGTTGACTGTTTCTGAGCCAATCACGGAGCTTTACACATTAGTGAAAGTTGATCAAATTGAACTCAACCAAAAAGATGAAACTTTCATTAAGATTCAAATGAGAACGTTCAGCAAATTTCTAGTGAAATGCCGGTGTCATTTGAATCTTAATGAAAGTTTCATCTTTTTGGTTGAGTTCAATTTGATCAACTTTCACTAATGTGTAAAGCTCCATCGGTAAATAACAACTCCCGTTGGACGAATCTGAACCATGTCGAAATACGGCTGCTTTGCAAGGACACTTGCGTAAACATGCTTGTTTACACGTAAGCATATCCACACTCTCCATGTGTGACTTAAAGATGAGGTGTTGTACATTATTTTCTGAAATTAACCTTTGAGCTTTGGTATCGTTGCAAAGGAGAGGAGTGAGTGAATAGCAACCAAGGTTGTTTTGCAAATAGTTCTTTGGTCTAAAATATTGTGAGCCTACACAATCACACTGCTGACTAACCGAGCACATGGAATTTTTTCCGCAAGCCATTGGTTGACCACACTTTCCACGAGGACTCATAAGTATATTAACAACCCGTGTCCACTTTTGTAGATTCCACTCACGTACTATAAGACGGCCATCAGGCATTAGTTTCAGATATTGAATGGACGATGCTCTAGGTATAATAAAAGCAAATTCGGGCTCATTTGGGTCAGCAGAAAGAATGAAGCAAGCTAAAGTTCCGTTCAAAAAGCTAATGTAACTCAATGGTGGTTCATTCTTCACTGGTTTCTTACCCGGGTTCACCAAGTATCTGTAGTATAGAGTAGGTGGGTTTGAATCTACATAGATAAACACACCTTCCTTTGTTACTTGAAGATAAAAGGAATTATACTAAATCTTGGTATCAATAAAAGGAGAAGTTGGGATTAGCTTGTTGGCCGGTCCTTGGGTCAAATTTTGCCCGGGCAACAAAGAGTCACTAGGGTAACTAAAAGATTCCCAAATGGGTGAGTGGTGTGCATCGTACAGCACGAGATTACCGGTATCTTTTAACAGTAATATGGAAATAGATTTCAGCTTTGGAGTATTCCAAACAACGGTTTTATCAACATCTTGTAATATCCAACCGTTTTGTGCATCAAGTACAAGCATTGCGCCTTCCCTGACGGGGTGTTTTGGGTTAGCAGACCAAAGGAGCTGAGGAGGAGCATAGACAAGGGGTTGTAGGTGTTTGTCATGAACAAGGATAAAAACGGAAAACAGATAATGAGTACAATTGCCACCTCGACAGTAGAATGAGTACAACGGAACAGTTCGGATATCCGAAATTTAATATGTCCATATTCGGATATCCGAAATTTAATTGGGTTTGGTTTGAAAATTAGGATACATGATTGTCCCTTTTTTATAAGTTTACAAAACTTCAAAATATTTGGATACTCAATTTCTGGATATCTATATGCATAAAACCATTATCCAAAACTTTAGATATATGAAGCTCCTAGATCATATTTCGCTTTAGGCCTCCTAAAATATATAGATACTCAATATTCGGATATCCGTTGTTCCTTTCAAACTATCAAGGCGGAACGCTTCACTTGTGTTTTGCCTTTGACTTAAGTGTGTTATCAGTAGTAGCTCTAGAAATGAGTATAGGTCTCACTCTAGAGCCATTAGTAAAAGAAGGAAACCTAGGAAGAGAATCGTTCAGTGTCAAAGTGGTGGTCACATTGACAAAAGAATTGTAAGTGGAAAGTGTTTTGTTAGAAGAAGCAGAAGCAGCATTAACTGAAGTGAGAAACAACAACAACAACAAGACAAGACCAAGCAATAAACAACATGACAACATGGTAGAATTAACCAAGGAAAAGAAGAACCTGGCCGGTAATGATAATGTAGTAGATCTGGTGGTGTTTCCTTGACCCAACCTTGTGGGAAAGTTAATAGAAGCGATGGAAGAGAAGAAGCAAAATGTATATTGAAATTGATGAGGAAAAGTAACCGGAGATTTTGTCAGAAGAGAGGGAAAATATTTTTAATTTTTTTACTGGTAGGAGTATTTTTTAAGCATTTCGTCTTTAATGTTGACTTTCAATGTAGTAGTACCCTTCTTTGGTCCAGTTTGGTTTGTGGGTTTCAAGGGCATATAATCATTCAATTACTAAAATGAATGTTTGGTTCTTTTTTTGATTCTTGGTAATGATTGTATGAAATAAGAATAGTGTAAAATGCCATTCCACTCAATTTTGGTAGGATTTGTAAAAAGTGAGGGGCCCACCTTCTTATTATGTGTACATCTATATTTTAACTATTGATTTATGTCATTTAAAATTTGTTTTATACTATTTTAGATATAATATAAATTTAATAATTTATATATAATAATATATTTTCTCTCTCTTACTTTTTCTTAAACATTTCCCATATCTTTCAAATCTTTCCCAAATCTGAATCTAATTCTAAACCCACTTACAAACCAAACAAGCCCTTAATTTTTTACTGGTATTTTTTAAGCATTTGATTTTCCTTAGTTTAATAATTATCTCAATATGTGTTTCATTGAGTTTTTCGTAGGACAGTTGTATTTTGAAAATTTATTTAAAAACTAGGTATTTTTAAATGTATTTAATTTATAATAGTATTTTTTTTTATCTTTATACATTAAACTAAATGATAAAAGAAGACTAAGGGTGTGTTTCTTTTTTTTTTACTAGATTAAGAGAGTTATAAATATATGTGGGTCCAATGTAGGGGCCATGGTTCATATATTGAAAGTTTGATCAAGCAACTCATTCCAACTACCTCAAACACACCTCCACCACCACCATCATCTCCACCTTCCCCATTACCTTTTTCAAACTAGCATGTTTCATGCTTAGAAAATAAAATTGTTTCAAACATTTTGGTGGAAAGCTCTAGGAAGACATTATTATTGGAGCTTTGGTAAATCATTTGTAAGGTGGTGTAGTGCTTGTGATAAGTAGATAGAAATTGTGTTGTGAAGAAATAGTAGTGAAGTAGTAGTGTTGTGTTGAAGTTGTGATTAGTTGTGAGAAGTTGTGAGATTGGTTCTAGCTTAGAACTCGACATTTTGCTTGGTGTAACGGTGTAAGCAAAGGTGTGTAAGGTTTCTCCGCCAAAAGGGAGTTTGTTGACATAGTGAAGAAAACTCTCGAGTAGGTGACACGGGGAGTGGAGTAGGGCGAAGAGGAGTTTCGTAGCCGAACCACTATAAATCCTTGTGTTGTAGTTTGATCTTTCTAACTCTATCTTTTCATTACGTTTATATTTACATTATATTTGCTTGGTTAATTAGATATAATTTTTCATATAGTGCAAGTGTTGATTTCACATAAATTAGAATCGAAGTGTTTTTTAAAGCAAACTTTTTATAAATTAAAAAGACGTAAAACTATTCAACCCCCCTTCTAATTTTTCACAATTGGTATCAAGAGCCAGGCCAAACAAGATTTTTAAAATAAATTGTATTTTAAAACTTGAATCGATCTATGGAATCGAAAAAATATTTAGAAGGGCAATCTATGCAAAGACCACCACTATTTGAAAGTGATGGATTTCTTTATTGGAAAAATCGATTTGAAACTTATGTGAAATCAAAGGATCTAGATCTTTGGCATGGTATTACTAATGGTGATTTTCTTCCTATACAAATAATCCCGAAACTAAAAGGGATGAAATTGTACCTTTTGACAAACAAAACGATGATTTGAAAAAGAAACTTGCTAAAAATAATGAGGCTAAAATGGTGATTTACAATGCGTTACCACGCAAAGAATATGAAAGAATTTTTATGTGTAATACCGAAAAAGAAATTTGGAATTCTTTACTAATTACTCACCAATGTAATAGTCAAGTCAAAGATAATAAAATAGATCTTCTTGTACAACAATATGAACAATTTATGATTTCGGAAGATGAATCAATATATAATATTTTTGCTAGATTTAACACAATCATCACAAGTCTAAAAGCACTTGATGAGAACTTTTCTAGCAAGAATTCTGTAAGGAAATTTCTTAGGGCTCTCCATCCGAAGTTGTGCGCTAAGGTGACGGCTATTGAGGAATCAAAGAACTTATCAACTCTACAACTTGATGAGCTAATTGAAAACTTGAAAGTGTATGAAGTGATAATAAAGAAAAACTCCGAAATGGTGAAAGGAAAAAGGGAGCAAAGCAAATCAATTGCATTAAAAGCAAAGAGGGACTATAGTGACGAAGAATACTCAACATCCGAAAACGACGACGAGGAGGAAAACACTCAACGTGCTAGTACCCCTTCTCCTACGAGATTTGTTGATGATTTAGAGGATCTTGACTACTCCGAGCATAAGACACCATCTCCTAACTCACGAAACGATGAGTTGTTACATCATCGTCAAACTCAATTGCTCAACCAAACTCAAAGGATGCATCAGGAGATGCGAGGAGGTTTCAAGTCTATTGCCAAGAAGCTTGGAAAGGTGTTCGGGAAGAAGAAGTAGTGATGACGATGAAGGAATTTGCTTGATCATGCTTGTTTAAACAATTATTATTATGTGTTATTTGGATATGAATATTTGTCGTTTGTGTGCTATGTTTCCGACTTGTATTCAGAAGTACTTATGACTTGCTATGGATTATGGTTGTTTAGGATGTTAACTTTGCTTATTTAATCTTAATACATGCTACTACTTGCATGATTTTTTTATTTGAACTAAATATATGTTTACATGTTTAGTTTATAATTATATACATATATGTTTTCTAATAGACCAAAACCAATATGAAATGTTCAAATAGAGCTTGCTACAAACACAAAACAAAAACCAACATTTTTCAGAAATTTTTTTGAAAAATTGGTCGTCAGATGGGCGGCCCCCTTAAATCTAAAGGGGCAGCCTCCTTAAAATTAAAGGGGCCGGCCAGTATTTAAGGGGGCCGGCCACCTGAACAGTAAAATTCACTGTTTTCTTTTGCATCTTGTGACTCCTTTTGCTAATCCCAGCTACCATTTCCCTTAAAAACCAAACTGAATTTGGAATCTAACCATGTATTTTCAAATTAATTCCATATCTAAACATGTTTTCACACTATAAAACTCCATACATGTTTAATTCAAACCTCATCATCCTTCATCTTCATCAAAACCCAACCAATTCACCATGCCATCACCAATAACCACCATCTTAAATAAGGCCAAGAAACAAAAACTTGTCATCATACCACCAAAACAACTCTTCATTGACTTTACTAATGAAGACAACACCACTCTATCACCACCACCTCAATGCTCATCCCCTAGTGCTCCCAATGCACTCTCCAAAACACCATCAACTCATGGAACCTCTACCTCCTCCATACCTTCATCCTCATCAATCAATGACTACATTAACACCCATTTGTCACCTCCACCAAGAGTTTCACCACCACCACCCACCATTGAAAATACATCCCTAGACATCACACTCTCATTATCACCCATAACACCTCTTGATGCACACTTTTCATCATCACCCATTAACCCACCAAACTTCAACCCCATCCCATGGAGCTTACTTGAAGCCCATGGTGATACATGCCTTTGTTGCATCCATAACCGCACCATCATCTTTGGCCTAAGAGATGAATTACAATACATGTTTTCATATATTGAAAGTTTGATCAAGCAACTCATTCCAACTACCTCAACCACACCTCCACCACCACCAACAACAAACACACCTCCACCACCACCATCATCTCCACCTTTACCATTACCTTCTTCAAACTAAGCATGTTTCATGCTTAGAAAATAAAATTGTTTCAAACATTTTGGTGGAAAGCTCTAGGAAGACATTATTATTGGAGCTTTGGTTGTTTGTATGCTTTAGTATGAATGCTTGTAAGCCCTTGAGGCATTAGTAGATTGTTATGCTATTTTCCTTCTATGTGCATCTTAGATGTATTTAAATTGTAACCTTATGATCAAGTAGTAATTGTTATTTCTAATCTTAATTACTTCTCTTGCATGATATATCTATATATATGTATTGCTTGTCTTCTAAATATTTTTGCAAGCATTTCATATCTCGATTCCTATTATGACCTTCAAACGAGGGGGAGTATACGTCGAGGGGGAGCTCAATACTTGTCGGGTTAACCTTTTTTATGCTAACAAAAATGGGGAGAAATGATATAAACTCACTAAATACTTGTATATATATTAATTTTTGGCTTAATGAGTTTAGATTTTGTAATCATCAAAAAGGGAGAAATTGTTGATATAAATAATGCATAAAAACGTTATTTATATTTTTCGATATCTCTATGTTTTGACGATCACAAAATGTAAAAACATTAAACGAAAGATTACTACGTAAACAAGTATTTAGTTACAAATATCATTTCATTCAACAAAATCACTTAAGGTATGAATAAACAAATGTCTAATATGATCAAAGTGATTTTTATTTAGACACCAGAAAGTTTATAAAATTGTATAAACAACTTATATATTTTTGAAAAATATTTTTGGTAATTAAAGGAAAATGTTTAATTCATAACAAATATATGAATTCAAATTTTTAATCAAAATCAGTTAGTTTTTCACCAAATAAACTTTCCCCAGAAAAAGACAGTTTTCTGGCCGTTACAGGAGGGCGGCCCCCTTAATTTTAAGGGGGCCGGTCACCATTTAAGGGGGCCAGTACGCTCCTGTTGTCAGGAAACTTTGCCTATAAATACTGGTTCATTCCTGAATTTTTTTCTCACCTTTTGCACGAAAATTTTCTGTTCCAATCCTCTCTAAACATCTTTCTAAATCCTTTGATCATAAGATTATTAGTCTTTGTTTCAAGTGATTCAATCCTTCCTCATCCAAAGTGCAAGAGAAGAATACTCCTTCAATATACAATCAGGAAGTATTGTAGATTAGTTTTGTAGATTGTGTAAATCATTTGTAAAGTGGTGTAGTGCTTGTGATAAGTAGATAGAAGTTGTGTTGTGAAGAAATAGTAGTGAAGTAGTAGTGTTGTGTTGAAGTTGTGATTAGTTGTGAGAAGTTGTGAGATTGGTTCTAGCTACCATTAGAACTCGACATTTTGCTTGGTGTCGCTAAACGGTGTAAGCAAAGGTGTGTAAGGTTTCTCCGCCAAAAGGGAGTTTGTTGACATAGTGAAGAAAACTCTCGAGTAGGTGACTCGGGGAGTGGAGTAGGGCGAAGAGGAGCTTCGTAGCCGAACCACTATAAATCCTTGTGTTGTGGTTTGATCTTTCTAACTCTATCTTTTCATTACGTTTATATTTACATTATATTTGCTT
>LBNU01020159.1:191405-205922 GCA_014162995.1 Artemisia annua | reverse complement strand
TGGTGCTCTGAGTCCTCTTTCCAACCATGTATGATTTGCAAAATGGTTAGTCTATTTGGTCATTAAAATAAGTAATATGAAACTGAGTGTCAAAACTGGAGCTATTTTGAAAATGTTCAAGTGTCAAGTTCGGGTCATAAATCCATCAGACTTGACCTATGGACTTGAAACTTGATTTGGGACTAGATTTAGGTGTTAGAGTGAGTCTCCCGTATGTCTAAGTCATGAAACCTTCATTTGGACCACCTGCTAATTGAATTTTCTAAATACGTTCAAAACTGAACCCAATTTGAAACGAGCCCATTAGAATTGGCTAGACCACTTAATAAAATCCACCAAAATTCATGAACCTTCATAACACATAGTGTTTTGACCTGGGAGAATGGCTAGTCTATTAAAAATACTTAGCTTAGTCAAACAGTTACCCGAAGTGGTACTAAAATCAGGTCAAAAACGTGATTTTATAAATAATAAGAAAAATAATACTTTTAAACAAGTTAATAAGTAACTTAAATAATAGACACACAATATTGTCCGATCATATCGTATAGAGTCTAGTACATGTTCTTTGATTACTTTAGATCGTGAGTAGAGTTACACGTTCGTTAGGTTCCTAGTTGTCAGTTCGTTGAGCCGTTCTCGTATTTATTATCCTTGCCTTTTAAGGTGAGTTTTCGTAGCCCCTTTTTATTCATGTTTTCCTTAAGGGAATCAAAGTCTATTTTTCAATACTCTATGCTATGCTATGCTTTTTATATGATGTTCAAAAGCTATTTCAATACCATGCTACATTGTTTTTCATACTTTTAGATAAGATGTGCGTTTGTATTGCAATAAGTGACTTACTGTGTGATTCTTTTGTGTGATTGATTTTTTCATGACTTGTTTGATGATTTCTATACTCCTATCAAGCCAAGAGTTTTGACTTGTTGTAAATCTGTAGTGCACTAATATGAACCATGTCCGTGTGGTTGCATATTCATCTAAGAGCAATGTCTGTGTGGCTGCATACCCTAATATGAACCATGTCCGTGTGTTTGCATATAAATCTATGAGCCATATCCATGTAGCTGCATATATAGCTACGAACCATATTTGTGTAGTTTCATACATACATTGTTGAACCAGTAGAGTTCGAATAAATAAGTAATAACAAGCGTTACAAAAATAGGATCAAATACGCGAATTTGGTCCAGTTTGGGGACCAATAGTGTAACTTTTAATCAAGTGGTAACCTGATAACCTGCTAGTAACCGGTCATATTAGCTAGATCGAAGATTATTTGAAAATATGTTGCGTATCTTTGATAATTTACAATGTACATTGCGTAGACCTGTTTATTTGGAAAAATATGTTACGTATCTTTAGCTTTCACCCCTCTGTATAATTATCGTTTTAGCCTTCTAAAAGAATATTATCATATTCTTATGTCCTTATCATTTTCATTTTATTTCGTCACTCTTTTCTCATTATAAACTTGCGTTTTCGTCTAGTGTGTACCAGTATGGCCCATCAGCGTTTCTATGAGTATCAGTTGTCAAAGACGTTGTTCTTTGCACACTAATTATTTCATGTTTTAACTAAATATTCATAAAATTGTCCAAGTATTAACAATATTATTGCCCTAATCTTATAGTATAATAGGCTTTTACTTACCTAATGTGAAAATTCACTAAACATCTATGTATTACATTTGATTAAAGTGATTGTAACGCATATATGTCGAACAAATAATCTTAATTTATTTGTTATATATGATGATTTTAATGTTTTTATCGTGACAAAACAACTTTAATATATATCTTTAAACTTAATCAATGTTATTTGATTTTACCACAATAAGATTTTACTTTCTAGATTATATTAGTTTTCATTCTGTTCAATTCGATTAATTGTTTAAGTGGTTAACCGTTACCCGAATTGCCGGTAATTGATGATTTCGGATACCCGCTTGTCTGGTTATCCTCCTAATACGGTTCGGTTGCTGGTAGCAAAATAAACTACCCGCCCCCGATGGATAGTTAAAATTTTAAAGTGAACCGACCTGTGAACAACTTTAGCGTTTGTTGAGTTTGATATGTAGGATTTGTATCAAAGTATGTCACATCTTCACTTATGATACCCTGTTTTGTTCTATTTTAGTAGTATCGGTTCGTTGGTGTAGTACGTTTGGAAGAGTCGTTATGTTATGTTTGTGTTTACGTAAGTTTTAACATTTTCTAGTTTGTCTTTATAATATATCACCTTCTTTAAAAAAACGAAAAATAAGAAATTACAATATATTTTTGGATTTATAGCGTAAAAGGAATGTTGTAGATCAAAGATTATTTTGGATGCTCTCTTGCTTTTATGGTAAAAGTTAACGAGGTCCAGATTTGACCACTGATATGAGGTAAAGACTCAAGAATCAAATATCACATATCGGACCGACTAAGATGCAGAAGCATGGCAAACCTTCAGACACTCCTACTCCTATGCCACCTTAACCTAGTATTTTTATTCGTCTCTACATACCATGCCAGTATGCTATACCACCCCAAAGGCTGTGTGTGTGGAAGTTTTTCTTGCATTATTGATCAACTGGTTTACCAACTTTATTTTTAAGTGATATTTATATTCTTATTAATTAAAAAAAATATATAATAATAATAATAATAATAATAATAATAATAATAATAATAATAATAATAATAATAATATCTTGAAACACTGAAGTTATTGAAGTTTTGCAAACCTTCAAGCTACTGAAAATAATTTGCCTACAGCCAAATTGAATTTTCTAGTAAGTTTTTCATGTTTTCCATAGTTGATTGTTTATTAGATCTTCCTTTGAAAGAAAGTCTAGGTTGATCTAGTAGGCACAAGCACAACTTTCATAAACGATGTAGTTTTCATACATTGAGAATGTCATGATCCACATCATCAACATTAGAACATCACGTTATGATGAAACATTTAAAAAGGTACATTACTAATATATGAACATGAATACATGATGTTTGTGTGTTAAAAAAAAAAAAAAAAAAAAAAAAAAAAAAAAAAAAATCTCTTTAACAGCCTATCAATTTGACTCATTCAGACATGTTCAAACATTTGAATCAAAATATGCATTTCTTTTCTTGCTCAGAGACGGTCAACTGTTTAAACATCTTACCCATTTAGATTTTGAAATGATTTTAACTCTTTTTTTCTTATTTTATTTATTTACTTATTTATTTATTTTGGGTTCCTTTTCCAAATTGTATTATACGTGTTTTCAATTTTCATATAGTATTGATAGTACTTTAAAAAAGAATTTTGTCGATTTTTTTTTCGATAACAAAGTATGTTAAGGATGATACTGTGATGTTGATTAATATGCTCAAACACCAGTCTTTCAGACAATAATAATATATGCCTAGTTTGTTAAAATTGAATTGTGGCACACCTATATTGAGCATAAACTTGGATTTTGTTTTCTTTAAGTAGTTTAAAAGCTAATTGACAATGTTAAGTATAGTATAAAATGTTTTACTTTTTTCGCAATTTTATTATTGTAAATTAATTGATAGTGGCATTTTACAAACTGATGAAGATATTTAACAATACTGGAGGATAACATGTTAACAATATATAACTGCTTTACAAGATCAAATTGAAACATAACGTCCATGATGTTTTGTACTACCACATTTTATTTCCACGTTGCTAGATTGTGTTTATTTTATGACTTTGATTTGCATTTAATGTTTACAAACGTTCATTTTTCATAAGAATAAAACTACCTTATATTTATATCATCCAAACATTTTTCTATAAATGAACAAACAATATTTATTCAGAAATTTATTCCTCAGATTTTGATTAAGATGTACGAATCAGATTAAGAAACCCTTAATTAACAAGCAACATCGAACTTACGACTTGACTTGAAAAGAAAATACTTGATGGTTAATTTGAGTTTTCCATTTAGTGAAATTGAGATTCTCGGTCACAACCTTTTATATATCTATACTACATATACTAGAGAAAGTTTATTTCATTCATTAAATGACTAAGACAATCTTTAATGTATTTTTAAGGAAAACAACTTAACATGCAACATGTACAAATGTTAATGCAATATTCATGATTAGATATGTTATTTTGTTTATATTTCTATTGTTTTCATTACCAATTATAGCGAAATATTGATTTTAACTGTTTAATTATGATTATAAAGAAGATGCTTGTGATTGTTTGTTGGGTTTTACCATTGGTGGAGCATTATCGGTGTGATTCTTTGATTAGTGTAGAAAATGGTGATAAAGATTGTTGATTGATGATCGATGATTTTTGTGAATATATGACTGATTAGGGGTTAAATTTCTCTGCCGTATTGCGTTTGTGTCTTTTCTGTGAGATATCACAAGTGATGACATTAACAGCGTGTTTCTTATGTTGTATATTCATTGGTTATTAGTTATGCATAAATTCGCATGTAAAGGAGTGAATATTAGATTCTCGTGTCTTTTCAGTGAAAATATAACAGGTGATAACTCATTAAGAGGGTGTTTGTTTAGTCTTTGTAAATTACTAGGTTGTTATGCATAAAATCATATTGCTAATACAATATACGATAAGATCGTTCATGTTGTCTTTACAATATCACAAGTGATGAAATCTTATATATATTTTTTATTTTCTATGTTAATACAAATATCGCGTAAAAACGTTCTTTATATTTTACGGTCTCTTAAGATTTTGATAATGGCAATTATAAACTCATACGAAGTAAACGTCTACGTAATCAAGTTTTAAGTTACAAGTTTACATTCCGATGTATATCACTTCAGGTATGAATAATGTGATTATACCTCACGTCGAATGATCAAAGAGCCCAAGTAATAAATATTTTTAACACAATTCAAATATTTATTAAACACACTTTTAACAAATAAACACACTTTTAACAAATAAACACACAAAACTTAATTAAATTCACTAGACATTTTAATTAAGTGTTTTATTTAAATCAAAATTAAATTAAAACTAGTACCTTTGTGCCCAAGTAATTCTAGAAGGATTAGAATTAAAAATGATTTTAGTACAAAGCATCTTAAAGATCAAAGGATAATAAGTTGTCCAGAATGCGCTACGTGGATCTGTTTTTTATAACGGGTGGATCCACAAATTGTGAATCTGTGATCCGCCGTATGGCGGTTATGAGACAGAACCTTGTAGTAGAAATAGGACTTTAGTCCAAACTTTTCAACTAATGAAACTCAACCATTTTAAGCTTACCACTACTATTTCCCTCATTTTATAATATCATAATAACACTCTTTGATCATTCCACTTGACCTATAACACATTCAAAGTGATCTAACGATTCTACTTTGAATTCAAGTGAAGAAAACAAGAAGCTTTCCAAGCTTTCAAGTGTTGTAGTTAGTAGTGTTTCATCATATACTTAGTTGTATAACTAAGCATATCATTTGTGTGTCTTTGTACCTCACCATCTACTACCAGCTTGGGTTGATCATCATACAACAACTTAGAGAGTCCGGTTAGTATTTTAGTCCTTAAAATACATTGAGTGATAAGGTTGGTCTTGCCTTGTAAAAGACTCGATATCTAGTATAGTATCAGTAAAGAACTGAAGCGACATTGTAAGGTTTTCTCCGTCATAAAGGAGCTTGTTGATATTGTGCTTGCGAACTCTCTAGTTGGATACTCGGGGAGTGGAGTAGGACGAGGAAGAGAGCTTTGTGCCGATCCACTATAAACAACCTCGTCTATTGGTTTGATCTTTCCTTTATATTTCGGCATTTACTTATTGCATATTGTTTATATTCATATATTGTATGTTGTGTTGATTTCATATCAAGTCATCGAATCTAAAGTTTTGTAAACAATTAAAAACGGTAAAAACTATTCAACCCCCCTTCTAGTTTTCCACTTTCTAATTGAGTTACATGAATTTTATGAGAAGATAGAAGCAAACTTTGGAATCAAATCTAGAGAGCAATCTGATTTGGTTAACACGCTTAAAGAAGGTACCTTGAAGTTTTAGGTTATGAGAATTTAGTTGACTTCTGTGAGAGGTTGAATGAGAAGTTCAGGATAACAAGAATGGAAAAAAATGAGGATTTCTGGTGATTAAGTTTTAAACCCTAGCTGGTTCAGTTAGGGTTTTCTGTCTTGGTCGTTCTTTTGGTTTATTGTACATGGGTTTTAGAGTAACGAATAAGGGTTTCCTAAACAACATGCATGCATCCAATTCTCCTAGGAATGTTAATGTTGATGTTGAAGAATTGAATGGTCGAATGAATCGGTTAAAGGGTCTTGAAGCTGGAAACGCTGGTGTGTCTCAGCCAAGGAAAGTCATGAGGGTTGTGCAAAACCCTAATTTGGATGCTGATGTTAACGAACCTGCTGGAGAAGCTGTTAAGGGTTTGCTACACCCTAACATGTCTAATATGATACAAACATGTATGAATATGTACAAACGAATACCAGTTGCGTTGGGGAATCTGTTTTGGAACCTAGTACAAAATCTAGTAATATTGATGGTGGTAACGTTGTGGGAGGCTCATTCCCTCCCCCAAATATGATGTTTGGATATGATGCGCATGCTGCTAATACTAGGTATGGTGCGCTTAATGTTGGATAAAAAACAAACCCTAGTGGTAACGAATTGGATGTAGAGGAGGCTGTTTGGTCAACTGGGTTACTAGTGGAATGAGCAGGTTTACTTCTACGGAATTTCCTTCACTTTCTAAAGTTACTGGTTTTGCAAGTAACTCTACTGCTATTGGGAGTAAACCTACTCATGTTATGACTGAGGTTACTGGTATGCATACTAACTTTACTTCTGGGAGCAGTAGACCTACTATTGTTTCATCTAATATCTCTACCAGTAGTGGTACTTCTTGTCCGCATATGCCTAATGTAGACGTGATGAACATGTTAAAGTGGATATCAATGAAAAGTAGGTGAAGCTGGTTTCACATGCTTCTAATCAACAACTTGGGGTTGATTCACATGGGTATTTGACTCCTGATTCTTTACCATTTGTTACATCTACTCTTATTACGCCTGAAACTCAAGAGACCTTTGTACAACCTGATCTAAACTCTACTTATGAAGGGGTACAAACTGGTGTTAATTCTATGCGTGAAGTTGAATTAAAGAATGCAAAGAATGAGGCTAATTCTGTTGATAATGGTCCTAGTGTTGTTTCTACTTCATCACCTAAGGTTGCTTCTGTTAAAAACACTTCAAGTGTTTTGCAACAGCCCCACTCTAAGAATGACCCTAATATAAAGCCGGTTTCATATGCGGGTGATATGTCTAATGATCCTAAGAAGCACAAATATAATTATCGTAGGTTGGAATGTAGCAATAAAACTAATGGCATTGATCTTAAAGTACCTACGAAATTGATTGAAGAGGTAAACACTAGATTTAAAGATACTCTATATGGTTATTTTCTTGGTAAATGAATTGCTTTCTCGGTAGTTGACTATTATGTGTGCGGAATGTGTGGGCTAAGTATGATATTCAAAAGGTTATGATGAATGCGAAGGGGTTCTTTTTCTTTAAGTTTACCTATCCGAAAGGTGTTGAAGATGTTCTTGAAAACGGGCCGTAGATAATTAGGAATGTGCCTGTATTTCTTAAAAATTGGACTTTAAACACTAATCTGCTCAAAGAAGATTTGACTAACATTCCGGTGTGGGTTAAATTTCATGATGTTCCTCTTGATATGTTCTCTGATGATGGTCTCAGTCTCCTTGCCACATTGATTGGTACGCCGAAAATGTTAGACTCTTACACTAGTCAAATGTGTTGGGAATCTTGGGACCGCAGTAGTTTCGCCAGGTGCTTGATTGAAGTTTAGGCGGATGAGGTACTTAGAGAGAGCCTCACTGTTGAAATACCTTTACTTGATGGGACGGGTTCTACTATTGAAAAGATTCGGGTTGAATATGAGTGGAAACCGCCTCGGTGTGATACATGTATGCTTTTTGGTCATACTTTGGTTGATTATCCTAAATCTGTTCCACCTCCTACTCAGCCTACACAGAGTGTTAATGATGGTTATCAAACGGTCAATAACAAGAATTAGGGTAAGAATGGTGGTCAAAGTGTTCCGGGTAGAGGAGGATTTACTAAACCTGTTGTGGGTCCTAAGTTTTGGTATCAACCTAAAGCACCTCCTCCTGAGCCAAGAAAGGGGATGGTACAATGAAGAAGGCCATTGAAGTGGCTAGTACGAGTGGGACGACGATTGTTAAGAATCTTTTAAGCTCTAGTTTGTTTAGAACTAATCTAGGATAATGATAATATAGGCGGAATATTCAGACATAGAATCAATATTAACATAACAAGGTTTTACCAAACATTCTCCACAGCCCCAATATTATTTGATCAAGATAATATGGTTATATCAATGAATTGTAACAGGAATCCTAGGATTCTTGAGGCTAACATGCTAAACCCTAACCCTAGGCATTTTTTCCTACGCCTAGGTTGCACACACACCTTTTACATGACTACATATTTGTGCACACAAAACAATACGTCTATGATCTCTTTATATAGGGAGAGATCAAGACTTACATAAGAAGATAAATATAAAGCAAATAAATCTTTTAAACATTAAACATTATCTTCTGATATCTTTATCTTCATAAGGAGATCTTCTAGAATCTTCAATATCTTCCATCTTTTTGAACAATTCCAGCTTTGCATTTTAGTTCCTTGGTTTCATTCTTATATTCACTTTGTCTCATCAAATCAAGAATCCCAAAACCTCCTCCTGATCTAAGAAGGGGGATGGTTCAAAGAAGAAGACAACTGAAGTGGCTAGTACGAGTGGGACGACGATTGCTACATCGAATACGTATGATGTCTTTAATACGGTCGATACTAAAGAGTCTGACATTCCTGCTATGGTTGTAAATAAGGATGGGGCTGATGTTAATGAGATTTGTCCTACTCCTATTGTTGAAAAAATTGAGAAGCTTGAAAAGCTAATTATTGATAGGAAAGCCACTCTTGTGGATGATGATGGTCATCCTCTTAAAAAGGTTGATTATCCGGGTAATAAAAAAGAAGCTAAGGTGGATGGGTCTCAAAAGACTGGTAATATATTTTAAGAACCGCTTGTGAGTGTTGTGAAAGAGAAGGTGCAGGTTGCGGCTAGTAAGCCTAGTTCTTCTTTTTCTCTGTCTACTTCTTCTACTAAGAAGGTTAACCCATTCTCTAAGGTGGGAGAGATAGTTGATTCCGACAGTGATGATGAGGAGGTTGTTAACACTTTTGATGAGTCAGTGAACTTGTTTGATAATCCTATGGCTAAATTCCCCTCATCGACAGGTGGTGGTTACGAGCTTAAAGATGATTACGATGACTATGCGGATCAGATTTACGATCTTCCAGGGCAACTGGATGCTTTCTATGACATGTATGATATTAAGCTCCAAGGTCTTGTTAGGAAGTAATTTTGTTTTCATAAGATTCTAATGTTATCTTATGAGTAGTGGTTTATTTGCTTGTTTAGAGAATAGGAAGTGTCTTGTTATGTAAGCTTTTCCGCCTATGTAACTTGCTGAGATATGGGATTTCACCCATATCCGCTGTACTTAAACTTTTTTTGGAGTAATATATTTACCAGTTCTTTGACCTTTTACCTTAAAAAAAACAATATGGATTTGAATCGAGACAAACAACAATCAAATGACGATGCTGATGTCAGTGGAGATGGTGGTAGAATGATGAAGGATTGAAGGAAATGTTGGAGAAGCAAGTGGAACATACGTTGAAAATGAGCGTTTGTTGGTTGTATATATGTGTAATTGAATATGAAGTGATGCGAATGTCGTATGATAATATATAGTTAAACAACTTAAACTAGGATATGATTTGTAACTAATATTCAGTCAAGTCAATTCGTGTGTAAGCATTTTCTGAATTGGTAGAATATCACAGGCTAATGACCATTTTTTGTGACTAGGATGATTTGTGTTTTGTTTATTTAGTGTGATAGCACTTGTAATATTCGGCTCAAGTGTAATATCATGTGATAAATCAATGTAGTGTGACTATTATTTACACTATCATATGATGAAATGTGCTTGTTTAACCTCCTCCTTTCTCTTGGCCACACTAGCCTTCGGCTTAGTATGTACTAAAAAATTAATCCCTAATTGAAGTTTGCTCTTAATTTAAATACTTAATCATCATGCTAGCTTAAGATCCGCTGCTATTTTTAGACGAGTTAATTTTCAAGAACACGAAGTTCTAGTCATGTTTTAGCATTTTGTAACAAACGAGAATTTTTTTACGACGTTTCGTTGGAGGTCACGACCAAAGATTGTTTCTGGAATCGGTAGGTAACTACATGGACTATTTATGTGATTTTTCGATACACAAACAGTCCCTAAAATTAACCCAGTGATTGTTGATGTAACATCAAGGATAATTTTTGTATTTTTCGACCTGTTTTGTAACGCAAGTAAATCGAATGGACGGTTTGTAATTTTTCGTTGCAGAAACAATTCCTAAATTTAACTAAGAGACTGTTTTTTTAATCAAAAGTAAACGACATGGACTATTTTTTTTGCAATTTTTTGGTAATGTTCCTGGGACACAAGTAAACTGGAGGGATTGTTTTGCCTTTCTCCCTCAACTTTTATAATTATTCAATGAACATTGATTTCCCTTGGAAAGTGTTTATATTTAAAATTACCTTTAACTATATGAATTTGATCAATAAAATAATGGGGTATTTGCATATATATCCCTTCAAAGATGCAAAATTGCATATATATCCTTTGCATGCATAAAAATCATTATATGTAGTTTCAATTCTTTAAGGGAAATGCTGGAAAGAGAGTTCACATATAGAGTTTAAATGATTTAAGCTTAATTCAGTAATCTACCAAACTTGAGGAGATATTTTTAAAGTAAAGTTAATGGAGTTAAGGTACAAACCTAATGAGTTTAGGGGTTAATTTATTATTTTACTAACTTCAAAAAGATGTGTTTAAATAATGTGAGATAATGAGTGTGGATGCTAATTTGTTATTCTATTAATCTTAAAGGGTCTTTCTGGAATAATAGGCAAATAGCACATAGAGATATTACATTTTAGGTTAATTTAAATTATAAGTATTCAACTTTTATCAGTCATAATTTTAGTTAATTGATTTTTAAATACTCGTGTATAACGATACATCACATTAACTAATATTTTAGCTAAAATGACCGATGGCGTCTTTCGAAAACCTAAAAAACGTATATTGAGCAAAAATTCAATTTCGATATATAAAATTAAGAAAAACAGAAGGTTCGAATACCTAAAATTTGAATTGACCTAAAATACTTTTTTTTTTAATAATTTGCTCTAGAAAAATATTTAAAGAGTTAGAATATAAAATTTAATTTACTTATCAAGCTAATTCAAAATTTAACTAAAGTTAATGGAGCAATATAAATTTTGTCTAAATTTGATGGGGGCATGATAGCATTTGCCAAGTGATGTTGACTATTTATGAATAATAACATGTCACTACAAGATAAATGTCATTTAGTAACTGATAAAAAATGTCAAAAAAGCCTAAAATCAGTCACTAAAGGCCTTTTGGTCTTCTCACACTGAAAGAAAAAGATACACTAGAGGAACCATCACTAAAAGTCATTTTTGACCTTTAATATCAGTCGCAAAAAGTCTGTTAGATTTTATGTCGAACATTTTAGTAATTTACATTACAAAATTTTCAACTCGGTCGATCACCTTATGCCAACGGCGGTAAATTACAGGAAAAAAAAAAAAAAAAAAAAGCTTCTTTCAAGTCAATAACAAAGGGCACGCACATTAGAGATGCTTCTGATTTAAAACTAGATACTTTGTCAAGTTTTTAACACTAGACAGTCAGCTTCAATAAGAGCAAATGTACTCACTAATACTTCTCCACATACTCTAACCATTAGTTTGCAGAATTGCAGATAGCCTATGCCTAAAACGGCTCAATAAACTTATAAAATCAACCCAACAGTCAGCCAAGCCTGTATTCATACACACAAAACCAGAAGTCCTATATACAAACAACACAACCACATTTGTTAGCGTTATCCTTCAAAATAGTCGCATTTACCTCTTATTCATAAACATTTACAATCACTGCAGAAACAATCACATATACAATCAAGCTCAATACAATGTATAGAATATCCTCTCTACAAGCGAAGTCGCACATTATCAACAAATCAACACTAATAAACCTCTAAGTAAGTATATAGCGCATTCAAGTCTCAATTAAACTATACTACTTTTTATAAGTGAATATGACTCGATACGAAACCTAATTCATTACTTATCAACACCTAAACAAATCTCCTCATATTCGTCCGTCTGCGTCACGTATAATATTTACTAATCTGTAATCAATTGATACGAAATGATAGACATACATAACAAATACGATACCTGCCCTAATTTCAAAAAACATAAATCCAAACCCTAACTTACAAATAGATCAGAGTGAACGGGCATAAGGTGATCGGCCGAGTCGCCGCCATTTCCGTAACCGTCGTGAGTTGTGACGGTGTGATTTTCGGCGTCGGTGATATTCTCGGTGAAGAAGATCGGAGACGGTGAGATAACCGTTGAAGATGACCGGCGACGGTGAGATGACCGGTGAAGATGATCGGAGACGGTGATATGAGAGTATTTGAGAGGAAATGAAGTGGTGAATGTGATATGAGAGTATTTTTTAACTTTTGCCTCAACTTATGTTTTCTTTACTTTTAAGCACTCTTTTAAATATCTTTACTTACATTTGCATTATCAGTCTTTATAGATATCAGTCACAAAATGACATTTATTTTGTAGTGTGTTCACTTAGTAAATTTTATTAGTATATAAATTGAGCGCATTGATGGAAGTTTCTATGGGTGCCGGTGAACAACACAAATGTTTTACTCATATTGTATTATTGTGTCAAAAAATGTCGATTATTGTTAAATGCATATTTTAAAAGAATGACTTAAATATTAATTCTTTCGATTTATATAGAGGTGCAAGGCAAACAAGTAACAAGCTGCGCCGCTAACTTTTTTGAATTCTTTTGAATTACAAAGTCAATTCTTCTATAGATGACCATTATTTATGGGTGTAGGTTTCATGGTCAAATAAACATTTAAAGCCCATGACGTGCACGTATGTTGGGTAAGATCGTGTTTTAAGATTACCAACTTATCATAACATTAGAGCTACCTAAACAAGTTCAATAACACGAAATCTATGCTAGTTCCATTTTTGACTTCGTACGTTTGTCTAACAATCTAACGGAGTTAAATGTGTAAATCCTTAACATAAGTTTCATAGATAACTCACATAAACACAAATTTATAATATATCCTAGATATATTACTCACACCATTGCCATAAACTTTGGGCTCACAAGTCACAACCTTTGCTGATGGGAACCATAACGGATACATGCACTGGTTGTGCTATGCTTGCCATGCCATGTATGTATCGTGGCGCAAACACGCATAAATCTTTAACTTGGCTTATTATATAGCACCTCATCAAGAAACATTACTTACTCAAATCAACTTGGACTTGCCTCATTATTCAGCTAATAGCATGTCACCGTCCTTTGGTTTTTGGAATCTTCGATAGCAGCATCTAGTTTATTTATACTGTTCCAAACGCAAAGAAACAACCAATAATTAAAAAGCTGAAAACAGGTAAAAGGTCTATTAGTTTTTCACTATTTGCTTCAGTCAAGTTCTGACCTTTCTCTTTTACAAAGTGCAATGGTACATCAATATTAAAAGTTCTACAACGATCATAGTACTACTTAAATACGTGCATATTTATAACCTAACGGACACTCCTTTATAAACTATTTGGTTACATAAGTTAAATTTCAGATTTAATAATCGAAAATTCGAATGTCATTCAACATTAGAATTTTCTTTCTTTACAAGGGAAACTCCACCCGAGCGAACTCCAGTGACCTACCAGGTAAATCATTAGTCAATCACAACTGTGGATAATAAAAGATACAACGGTTTTTCACTCTTTGCTATGTGGTAAACAGTTAAACACATGCAACTCAAAATAAATTTTGAAGAAATAATTAAACCTTTTATAAGGCAAAATTAGCTTTTAATTACAGATTTGTGAGATGGATACAACTACCTTCTAGCAAAGTTCATCTTTATAATGTGATAATCTATCGACATTAATTCTCAATAAATTCTCTACCTATCAACTAGAATGCCGAAAACCATTTCTCAACTTATTAGCAACGCTTACTAACGAATCTAATATATTTCTTCAACATGTCGATGTTGCTAAGCCTTCTCACCAATAACCATTTTTTACATGTTACTCCAATGCAAATAACAACTTCTTAACTCTTGTTCAAGTCACATTCCACCTTTGTGATAGAAATGTTCAATTCGAAGGAACTACATTGTATCTCCGCCATAATAAAACTATATTTGTTGTGCTATTTTTTTAATTTGTGGTTA
>LBNU01020159.1:175133-188575 GCA_014162995.1 Artemisia annua | reverse complement strand
AAACCTAGCTATTGATTATATGTTGTTGGTTTGCTTGTGATTATTGTGGGTAGGTGAAGTCGATGTTAGGCTTAAGAAAACTGGCTAACCTCCTATATGGTAACTTGCTTGAACGTCTTAAGAAACATGAATCGGATGTGTACTACGATTATTTGGTTGTATTTAATGCATGAGCGAATTCTAATGATCCCATGTTAGGAGCTTTTAGTCGGCTCGACATAGGAGTGAAGTAGGAGCTTATAGAGTTAGGGAAGATCGTACACGGCCCTACGAATGGTTTAAAGGAATACAACCCGTCATCCACGTAATTACAACAAACCAATTAACATATAAAAGATAGCTAGGGAGTAAGGAAATCTAAGTAAACACATATTTCTCCCATATAAGTTTCACAATGACTTTAATTTTCTTGTTATTTTATTTTATTTGCATAAGTAGTTAATTGGGTTAGTTGACTAGCAACTAATTCTGCCCACTCCTCTATAACCCGAGATTTTTACTTGCTTTATAAAAAAATATAAAAATACAAAAAGAATCATCCCTCAACCCTTAGACCTAATTAGAGTAGCTTTTCAAGCCTAACGACACTATTCCCTGAGAGAACGATCAATGCCCCGGTACTTGCCACTTCACTATACTACATCGGTCAGGTACACTGTCTGGTGGGGATTGCAAGCTTCTCAAGATCCCTTGAGAGGTAAAACCCTAGTGCGTGGTCGCTATGCCGCGCATCAATAACATACCAAGATTCGGATCTGCAGAAACACCTCAAAAGTTGGCCTTTAACTAACCCGTTTCAACACTTTAGAAAAATCCACAAAAATTTTAGGAAGTCACACATAACCCAAGTATTACCCCCCTGTAAAAGGAGGTCTCTCAAATCCTTATGGTTTTAAAATTAAAAATCAAAAACACCAGCTAAATTTTCAGACTCATAAACTCAGGATTGACAACCAATGTTCTAAAAATCAGAAAGCTTACCTCCCAACCTCCAATGACCATGTAACTTACATATTTGGAAAGTAGACGGAAAGTACTCATGTTTAGACTCAAGAATCGTCCAAAAACACATTTTTATCATTAAAATAGACCTCGTTCAATCCGACCCAAATTCTGGTCAGCGTCTTATTGAGACAGATACAACCATAATCCCCAATTAAAACCCTAATAGCCTTCATAATTATATAAGTAGGGTTTTCCAGATTTTAGTCAAGCATTAAATGGTCTAATTTAGGTTTCCACTATAGATTTTAATGATGCATGAGTAGGTCTTGTTGATTAGGTCAAAATAAATAAATAAATAAATAAATAAATGGGTCGAATAGCAAAACAAAGCATGGCAGGACATAAAGTTTTAACAAAGTTTAAGTGGCGCATACATTTATATCTTATGTTTATACTCTTAACGAGCCAACCAAAATGGTGATTACATGGTCATAATAATTTAGTTAACATGTTTTTAGGTTCCTTATATTCATTAGGATTTATAGTGATCAAATATATGACGACATGAATGGATTTGTGGTACCTTATGGGGCTGTTTAACGTGTCACAAAACAAGAACAAGGACCAACGAACGCAAGCTGGAACAACACTTCTATGATCACCTATAGGCTGCTACAGTATGGCTTCAAAGTCTTGGAATGGAAGAGACGATTTGGAGAGCTTGTTTGTGATTTTTGTTTCGGTATATAATGAAAGTGAGAAGGAAATAATGTCGTATGTTATAAAGTTGGGAAAACATGTGATCAGGTTAGGAAAGGATTGAGAAATTCATGTATATGCATAAGGTAAGTTTTGTAATTGTTTTGCGGAAAAGATATGGATGCAATATGTTAGACAATTTGGTGAGGTTATCCAAAAGAGATTATTGGTTCTAATCTGCTATGTGTGCAATGATTTGGTATAGTGAGAAATTAGAAAAGTGGACATCTTGTATAGTCTTAAAAACGTATAGGTTAGTCGCTTAGTATCATTGGATAAGTTAGGAAACTATAGATTTGTGTTTTATTTTCATAATTTATGGTTAATGACATATAAGGTGCAGTTAAATCATAACATATCGTTTTAAATATAATTAACTTAATATCAAACTTAGTAAAAAAATTTAAATTGGATGCAAAAATGTGAAACCGGAATTTAGGGTTTTACAACTCTTCCCCTCTAAAAAGAAAATTTTTGTCCTCGAAAATTGAAGTTGTAGCAACTCACTAACTTCCCTACTACCTTCCCATAGGTTAGCAAAGTCTTACTAACTTAACTTAGGCCCTCACTAAGCACAATCTAGGTTAGCTATGCCTATATCTATTTCCCGAGTGAAATTTTTGCTTTACTATATCACTATTGCCTATATACCCTCTAGACAAGCTCACGTATCCACCTATGCCAACCACCACTATGTTTACTTCATGTAAACATCCCGGTATGTCAAGTATAAGTTTTAAACACATTTTCACTAAGTAAACTATCACTCTAGTACACTATACTCATCAGAAAACCCTAATTGCACCTATGTGTTTACGGTTATCTTTAAAACCCTAATTGCTTACCTGAACTGGTTTGAAAGTGTTCAAGGCTTAGGTATGAGTTACATTAACAAATTTAGGTTATATTAGACTTCCTAGATCATAGTACAACTCCCTAGAACTTAGGTACAATTCCCATAAGCACAAAACTCTAACTAGGTCATAACTTCCCGGAACTAGGTCTAAACTATCCCAAATCTTTACCATAAGCTACCATCACTTAGTATAAGCTTCCTAAGACTTAATATTAGTCACTAAACACTCATAGGACCCTAAACTAAGTACTAAAACTTAGGCTAAACCCTAAACTCTCACTAGACAAAACTAGGTTAAAACTAAACCTAAAACCTAAACTAAGCTACCATAGCACCTCCCTCAGACCTAGCACACACCCTAGTACCTCCCTAGCAAGCACACAAGGAGGTGGATCACCTCCCTGTCACCACCTTGCTCGTTAGAAGAACCATTGCCACAACCGGCCTAGGCGCCTCCTAGCTACCCTATAGCAGTCATTAGTCACCCCCTAGGTCTTCCAAATCATCCTCTAGCTCAGTTTACTCAGCCCCCCCCCCCTCCTCGCCACCTCTTGCTCTCTTTCTTGGTCGCTACTCCAAAAGCACCCTATAAATAGGGCATAAGCCCTTACCATTCCAAAGCACACCTCCCTCTCTTCTTTACCTAAACATTTCTGTAGTACTAAGACCCTAAGACCCTTAGAAGTCGAGTAGCAAAGCGCTAGTCCCTTGTTGAATCTCATTTTGGCCAAACAAACCCTAGTTTACACGTTAGGACTCTCACGACCTAGGTAAGCTTCATTTTTGATTCTAGTATGTGGAAAACTAGAAGGGGGGGGGGTTGAATAGTTTTACTTCTTTTTAAATTTATAAAACTTGGTTTCGAAATATTGATTCGAGTTTATTCAATTGTTTGTTTGAAAAACCTTTGATTAGAGTTTAGTATGAAAACAACTATATGATCTATTATATATGTGTCCTTTTAGGTTTGTTATAGAAACTTTGTTTTTGGAAACTTTGTTTACTTTAAAAAGTTTAGATTCGATATTATGTGAATTCAAGTCTTGCACAATATAAACAATTATAACTAAGTACTAAAACAATAATAATGTAAGTAAGATAATAAGTAATAGATGGAAAGATCGAACCGCGAGACAAAGGATTTATAGTGGTTCGGCTACGAAGCACCTCTTCGCCCTACTCCACTCCCCGAGCACCTAACTCGAGAGTTTTCTTCACTATGTCAACAAGTTCCCTTATGGCGGAGAAAACCGTACACACCACAACCTAACTTCTTCACAACTAATTCACAACTTCTTCACACCTAAGCACTACCTAATCACACTACTTCTTCTTCACAGCTATATTACTTGCACACCACAATCAATTCACAACTTCTATACCTACACACCTTACTAGCCTAATTCCTTATGCTTACTTCTATCTAACTAATATTCACAACTTATACAAAAATGAATGAATAATATGCAAATGATGATGCATAATCAACTTGGATGTGGAGGTCACAACAAGTTGTAATACTTTTTGTCTTGAAGGATTGAAGTATTCTTCTCTTGCACTTGAATGGATGAAGCTTGGATCACTTGAAAACAAAAGCTTATGATTATATGATCAAAGGGTTTAAAAGAATAGAAATGGAGATTTAGATCAGAAAGTTTGGAGTGCAAAAGGTGAGGAAAAATGCCAGATTTGAGCCAGTATTTATAGGGGAAAAAATACTGTTCAGGAGCGTGGCCGGTCCCCTTAATTAAGGGGTCGGTCCCCTTAATAATTAAGGGGACCGCCTAGTAAATTAAGGGGGCCGCCCTCCAGTACCATTGCCTAGTTTTGTCTTTTTTGTGGGGAAGGTTTTTCTGGACCATTTTTGCCATTTTTGGTTGAAAATTGAATTCATATATTTATAATGATTTAAACATATTCTTTTATTTCCAAAAATGATTTTGTAAAAGATATAAAATGGTTTGTGACATTTTATAAAAAGTCTAGTGTTTAAGAAAAATGTTCCTTGATCATAGAATGCAATAAACATTTTTTGTATTCATACCTTAAGTGATTTGGATGTAAAGTAAATATTTATCACTAAATACTTGTTTACGTCATAATTTTTAGTTCAATGAGTTTATGTTTTGTGATTATCAAAACATAGAGATATCGATAAGTGTTAATAATGTTTTTAAGCATTATTTATATCAACAATCTCCCCCTTTTTGATGATTACAAAACCTAAACTCATTAAGTCTAAAAATTTATTTTTAGACAAGTATTTTGTGAGTTTATATTCACTTCTCCCCCTTTTTGTAGAATCAAAAAGGTTATGCTGACTAGCTTCATAAATGAAGATAGACGGGTTGAAAGCTCCCTCTTGATGTGTGCTCCCCCTCATTCGAGGGCACCAAGGAATCGAGATATGGAATTCTTGCAAGAAAAATATTAGATGCACAAGCATATATAGCAAAATATGGGAAAAAAAACAAGCATAGCAAACAAATATTAAGGTCACATAGCAATATATTCATTAATTCAAAGTAATGAGTAAAAGATCCTAATTTGCCAAAGAGAGCCATCAGACTTGCTTGCAACAAAAGGTTGGTTGATTCTTATATGAAAGTGAAAATCATAAGCATATAGTATGCTTAGATGGTTGATGATGGAGTGTTTGGAATGAAAGTAGTTGAGTTAGGGTAAGGTTGTTGGATTAATGGAAGTATATATTTGGGTGCATGGATGTTGGAGAGTTTGGTGGTGGAGAGTTTGGCGGTGGTGAGTTAGGAGTGGAAGATGTTGATTGAGGTTTTGGATGTTGTTCAAGTGAGGGTGTTGGATGAGATCTAGTGAGAAGATACTCAATCTAAGTGAAGTGGTCATTCCATGCGATTGTTTGTTTTTGGAGAAAGATGCAACAAGGACAATTGAGGACATGGTTTTCAACTTGATTTAAGTTGTGGGGTGATGAAGGAGGTTGATCCAAGTTGCTTTGTGCAAGGTATAGGGCAAGAAGAGCACTAAGCACATGGGCTTCCTTGAGTTCTTCAATGAACTTCAAGTTTTCGGAGGAAGGTGATGATGGTGGAGTGTGGTTGTTATTTGGGATGGATGTTTGGATATGCAACACAGGAGTAGCATGTGAGTTGGTAGGAAGTGGTGGTAATTCTTTTGGTGGTGGAGACATTTTTGATTATGGGTAATAATTTATGGATGAAGATGAAGGTATGGTAGAAAAGGGTGTTTCATGAGTGGAGGGTGTTTTGGTTGAAATAGATGGAGTAGGGGTGTGTAGTTGGAAGTTGTTGAAAGTGTAGTTGGATGATTGACCAAATTGATAGGGATTGTGGTAGGTTTCATTGAAGTTAGTTTGTGTGGTTTGGGATGAAGGTGGATGTTTGGCCAATGTGGTAAGGTTTGTAAAGCGGTTCAATGGAATATTTTTGAATGGTGCATTGATAGGTGAAACAAGATGTGAGGTAAGCAATTTGAGTATGGAGAGGAAGGTGGGTGATGCAAATTGCGTTTTGCAAGGTGCATAGTATTAAGATCACGAAGATCATGGAGTTGGTCAAGTTCTCCATAAAACTTCAAGGTTTCCAAGGAAGATGATGATGGAGGAATTTTGTTGTTGTTGACATGTAATGTTGGTAGGAAAGAGAGTGAGGTGTTAGGGATGTAATGTTGATTGGTGTAATGTTAATGTTGGTGGGAAAGGATTGTTTGGAGGAAATGGATGAAATGTAGGTACGTAGTTGGGAGCATAGGTGGATGCTTGACCATTATGAGGATTGAGGAAGGGTTCATGATGAACTCAAATAAGTACATTTTATCATCATCATTTATCCTATTTATTTGACTTGTTTTATTATATTATTTATGAGAATCGGTGCTTTAATGTTTACTTTAGTGATTCTCAGGTAAAAACAAGTAATAGGTGAAACTTGGCGGTTTTAGACTGATTATGGAGCAAAACTAGCAAGATGTCAAAAGTCTAGTGTTGGGAATTAAATTATTAGTACAAACTGCTAGTGTTATAGTTCCTACTGCTGGAAGAATACACTAGCAGTGGAAACATCATTCCCACTGCTGGAAGAATACACTCGCAGTGGAAACATCATTACCACTGCTGTACTGCCTATGTGATAACGATAGAAATGAGAAGATAAATATAGAAAAGATTTGGTGTATATCTTATTCTGTTAGAATATACTTATCTTGTAAAGGACTCCTTGTGACTATAAAAGGAGGTCCTAGGTTTAGAGTTTTATATACGAATATTAGTTGTCATTTGTAAAAAGACGAATTAACCTTAGAAAGCTTCAAGGTGTAACCCTAGTGATAAGCAAGATCACTCGTATTATTATCAATAATATTGAAGCTTTGTGTTAAACTTATATACAACTGTTCTCACTTACACTACATCATACAATTCATATTCTAAGTATTTTTAAGTATATTCCGCGTGCTTAATAATATAACTCAAAGTATCACTCTAACACAAGGTGTGTGTTTAGATCCTACAGGTGGTATCAGAGCGGGGGGCTCTCGATCTAGGGATTCACAAGGTTTTTAGTCGAAGAATGAAGAAAAATTCGACTTTGGTTCAATTTTCGTATTTTTCTGCAGAGCAGTTTTGTATAGGCGATTTCTCCTTCGTTAACCATTGGATCAAGCTGAAATTTTTACTGGAGGTTCTCTACATATCAAGGAAGAGTTCGACCGAAGGGATCTTCGATATGAGCTTCCAATAAAAAGATAAAAATTCTCAAAGTCTACTGCAGAAACATGTTGTAAAGCTACTATGGTAGGTTACTAATATTATAACAATTATAAAGACTAAGGTTACTTAGGGTTCCAAATTCTCTCTCTATCATTGGCAAAATAAATAGAATACAAACCCTAATTCGCATGCCTGGATCATTAGAAAACCCTAGTTGGCAAAGATGGTTTTGATTGAAGCTGCATACTTACTGATGTTACTTGAATGTTTACTGGAGAAAATAAAGTAGTGCTTTACTTCTTGGATTCGAATAGCACTACTGGTGAACACAATGGAACAAAAGTAAGTCTATTGCATTGGGAGTAAGCCTATTTCTATTTTGTCGCTGTGGCTACTGGTCTTACTTCTAAATATTATTTGCTTGGGAGTAAATCTATTGAAGACAGTGAATAAGGCTACTGGTTATTCAAATTTCTGATGTGGTGTTTTCTTTGGTGAAATTTGATTCAAGAAGCTTACTGGTTAAGGAGTAAGGTTACTGGTCTTACTCACGTTTCTGATACAATAAAAGCAAATACAACTGAGGTTATTGGAGCATGAACAACTATGGTTTGAGGTTTGTGGTAATCGATTGTAAATCTGGTACTTCAATCATCAGTGGGATTACGAGAATAAGGAAAAGAAAAGAAGGTACAATGATATGTTTCCACTGCTCGTTTACGTTACCACTGCTAATAAATATCGTTACCACTGCCGTACTATTTTTCCACTGCTAGGCTTTAATTGTTTCCGCTGCTGCCTAAAAGGTTCCCACTGCTACCTTTATAGCGTTTCCACTGCTGCCTCGATAGTTTCCACTGCTGCCTTGATAGTTTGTATGCTTGAATTAATGTTGCTCACACATGTTACTACTGATGCGTTATTCAAAGTAAGCATGGTACAGGTTTTTCTTCATATATGTTTGGGCTTATTTATTATATATGGGCATGGATGATGCCTAATTTGAGCAGCTTGTTGGACGAGAAAACTTACTTAACATGAAAGATAAAATGTAAACATAATAAGTCTAATAAGCAACCTATTACAAATATAATGACCGACACTTTTCATAACGTGAAACGTGTTCCTAACAGTTTCTTCGTCATCATCTCTACTCTAACATACAAACATCTACAGCCCCAATACTACGTGATCAAGTGTAGTACGGTTACTCAGCAATAACAGGGATCAATGATCCTTGAGGCTAAAACTACCCTAGGTGTTTTCCCATAAAACACATGTACACACACTTTTCCTGATGTTACATTTTGACACACATGTAAAACGTATTCCCTGTATCTCTTTATAAACTAGAGAATTAGGGTTACAAAATACTAGAAAGGACTAAAATATAAAATCTTCTTTATCAAGCAAGTCCCTTGTGTTTCATTCTTCATTATTTGAAGAATTCTTCCTTTGTCTTCATAAGTCCTTCATCTTTCATATGTTTTGTCTTATCAACTCAAATATAATTCCCAACAATCTTCCCCTAGTTGATAATGACAAAACCAATAAGCATGAACTTCCCTTGAAGTTAATATGTCATGAAAGATAACAAACTTCCCCTTAAACCATGCTATATCACCAAGGATCTTCAAGTTGCAATCTCTATGTAAATATTCTTCCCCTTTTTGTCTTATCCACTAGGGGACGCAAAATAAATGCAACTTTAATCTTCGAAACCACAAACTGATATCAAACGACCAATCCATCTTTCTAATGTTTCAAAGTCGCCCACCATTAATTTTCCGCGTCGAAAAATGTACTTGAAACAATAGAAATCAAAACTAGCAGTAGTAATAACAACTAGTAGTTGTAAAAACCTTCACCTTGAATGATGCATGTAGATGGTTAAACATTTAATCATTAAGCTTCCCCTGAAACCCATATGTTAACCATTTCTTGAATGTAAGCTCCATGTAATGATCACTGATGAAGAAAATTAAGTATTACCAACTTGATGTAGAAGTAGAACAACCCAAACTTGTATTTTATATCTTGTACTAAAACTGACTTCGAACGCATACTTAACGTATAGGGAGATCGCAATCTCTTGACAATAATCACTGAGCACAATAACGTAACTCCTTCAAGTGTTTGTCAATTCGTAGTCACTTGAACGCACGAACAAGTTACCTCATGCAGAAAGGTATGATAAAACACAAACCTGTGAACTTCCACTTCAACTTCAAATAGGTGATAAAAACTTTTCTTCGTAATCAATTAAATCAAATAAGAACGAGCCTTTATAATCAAGTAAGAACCAAAAACCAAAATCCAAAAATCTTTCTTGTGTGTGTGTCTTCCCCTGGTGTGTGTGTGTTGGAACCAACTTGTTCCAAAAAAATATACATGCTTCCCCTCACTACGACATAACGGGCGGAACCCACTCTTTGGTTCCGCCGTATCCGCCGGTGCTGCAGCATGAGTCATTTCAAATTCTAAAACCAAACACCCATAACTCAAAACATAACATCACAATAGCAGCCATCACCTTTCAAAACACACACAACTTCATCAAAGCTAGGGCTCTTTTTCAATCTCTCTCTAATCAATCAAGTGTGTAAGTATCCTTCACATAACATTGTGTGGAAGTCCAAGGGCCAAGTATGTAATATTGCAAGAATGATCTAGAAACCCTTGGACTCCCCTATATAAACAATATGTAAGCNTAAACCGGCGGAACCCTGCGACATAACGGGCGGAACCCATTCTTTGGTTCCGCCGTATCCGCCAGTGCTGCAGCTTGTTGTATATCCAATTCTAAACCAAACATCCTCATAACACCAAAATACAACTTACCAACAGCCATCACCTTTCAAAACACACACAACTTCATCAAAGCTAGGGCTCTTTTTTTTTTTCAATCTCTCTCTAATCAATCAAGTGTGTAAGTATCCTTCACATAATTACATTTTGCTTTTCATTCACATTCATAAACTAGATACTTAGGGTTTTTACATAAAAACTTGATAGTTCATAAAAACCTAAGTCACTAATTAACTTCATCCTACACTAAGTTAGGATTGCATCCTTGATGTAGTGAATCATGTTTTGCCAAACACACCCAATACATTCCTTTTCAAAAACTACACCACAGTGTCATAAGCACCAAATGCATTGTTAAGACAAATGAAAAACGTCATCAAAACATCACTTGCACATGAGTCTCTTGAATGCTAAAGGAAATACGTAACCAATATGTATTTTCGGGTACATTCAAATGAAGCAAAATCAAACTAGGAGTGTTTGGGTTATCCTTTGTTTTATAACAAAACGTGCATTACAAAATGATTTGAACATCAAAATGAGTCAAGATAACCATGTCTCCTCATTGTTTGCATATAGGGACACATTAGATCATCTACATTGTTAAAATGTCATTAACAGTAACTTTGTGTTTTCTAGGAATCATTATGGCTCCCGCAAACTTCTCCGATCATAAGGAAACCCTCAAATACCTACCCAAACACCATAGAACCAAAGGCCTAACTCCACACCAAGTAGAAACCTTTAAGGCACTAGAAAATAGATATGTTCATGAGGGTAGAACAATTGATCCAACCTTTCTAGAAGAAACCACCATTTGCCAAAACTTTGCCGCAATCAATTTTGATAGTCTTCTTGATATCGATGAGCCAATTTGTCATGAAGTTCATTTTAGAATTCTATGCCTCGGTAAAACTTCTCACAAATGATCTTGGTGAGATATCATTGAACTTCTCAACCAATCAAACACAACACTATGTAGACTTAAAAGACTTAGCTCTCATTTTTGGTGTCCCCAACATCGGTACTTGTCTTTACACGGATAAGTGGCCTCTCTCAAGCCTTGATTCCATTGAACGCCATCACCCATACAACACTCCTCTTATCGATAAGGTTTCAATCTGTGAACATCTCTTTGATAGAACCTCAACTACTAGGGTGAATCGTGCGGGAAATGTTGTAGAAAAGGATCCCATTAGCATGGAGCTCAATGAGCTTAGACCGCGATTTAGGAAGTAGGAAAACATCCTTAGAGCAAACGTGATATGCTCCATAGGAAATAGAGATCACATCAATGCTAGTCTTAGTTACATGCTCTATAGCATCTCAATCGGACAACCCTTCAACCTTGCTTACTACCTAGCCAAAAGAATGGCCGATATACCCTTGGTTGGAACAACCGCTCTTCCTTATGGAATGCTCCTCACACGCCTCTTTAGAGCCATCTCACCCATTCCTCCAAACAAGAGTGGTATTAGCCTAGACTACTACCTTGTTCCCCATATATTCGTTCCCCTTAGTGCTAATAGAGTNTTACATGCTCTATAGCATCTCAATCGGACAACCCTTCAACCTTGCTTACTACCTAGCCAAAAGAATGGCTGATATACCCTTGGTTGGAACAACCGCTCTTCCTTATGGAATGCTCCTCACACGCCTCTTTAGAGCCATCTCACCCATTCCTCCAAACAAGAGTGGTATTAGCCTAGACTACTACCTTGTTCCCCACATATTCGTTCCCCTTAGTGCTAATAGAGTATACAAGTCTAAGGGAAAACGTACTAGGTCACCTACACCATCATCATCATCATCCGACATGAGCGAAGATGAAACTCTTCCCAACTCTAAGCTAGATCCTCTTGACTACCTTCAACAACTTCCTACTTTGCCTAATGAGTCCGAAGAGTTCAAGCAAACGAAAGGAATGTGGAAGTGCATGACGAGGTACCTTGGAAAGATGAAGAAGAAGTTGGACAAAATGTAGTAGGATTATAAAGGGGCGTTTGGCACTAGGCCTCTTCGGGTGTTTTGAACATCAAACTATGTGTTTTCATTAGATGTTTATTTGTCTTTGACTATTATAACAATGTATGTTTCATTATTTCACTATGGATGTTTGAAATTGTTGAATGCTAATTGTTATGCTTGTGTTTGGGTTATGTTTGGTATGTTAAATATAGAAATGTTCGTTAGCCCCCGACCAAAGTTCTATGAAACGAATGTTTACATGTCCAATTTTCACTAATATTCCTCCCAGACACAAAAGCACTTTGATTAACCCCCACCAAATCATTTAACACAGTCTTCAACCTATTAGTTATAATTTTACTAATAGTTTTATAGACTATATTACAACATGAAATAGGTCTATAATCAGTAACTTTAACAGGATTTGTAGACTTAGGAACCAGAGATATAAGAGTTGTATTAAACTCACCAAGTAACTNAACTCTATGCTCGGGCATCTTGAATATTTCAAGCAACTTCCTATCATTCCCAATGCATCCGAAGAATTCAAGCAAACAAAGGGTATGATGAAGTGCATGACAAGGTACATTAGAAAGTTGATGAAGAAGATGGATAAGAAGTAATGGGTCAAGATAAGGAGTGTTTGGCACTAGGCCTCTTCGGGTGTTTTGAACATCAAACTATGTGTTTTCATTAGATGTTTACTTGTCTTTGACTTTTATAACAATGTTTGTTTCGTTATTTCGTTATGGATGTTTGAAATTATTGAATGCTAATTGCTATGCTTGTGTTTGGATTGGTGTTTGGTACACTTAATATTGAAATGTTCATTAGCCCCCGACCAAAGTCTTATGAAACGGATGTTTACATGTCCAATTTTCATATTTCCTAACCCGTCTTAAAATATATTTTCTTTTTTAAGAGTTTTCGGAAAATTTGGAAAACGCGTTACGGGTCAAAACCTTGGACTGTTTGCTTTTGCAGGTCCGGCGGAACTGGCGGAACCCTGGTGAAGGTTCCGCCAGTGTATTTTCTGGGTAAACCAGTTATAGACCCCACGGATCTGGCGGTACCCTCAATTGGGTTCCGCCCTTGTAATCCGTGGGTTCCGCCAGTATACCTGCACAAATGATGTTTATTTTTCTTAATTTCACAAATCGTAAAACAACAAAACACTTTGTTTAGTGAGAAACATCCTTCCAAACCATCAATCACCACAAAAGATCCATTCTTTAAACCTTAATAAGCCAAAAACAAATTCCCGCCAAAACTTGAATTCGAACCTTGTGTACCAAAGGAACCCTTCTAAAGGATCCTTGAACCAAAACTTTCAAACCATCCCATGATTACTTTGCATTGAGTGCATAAGTTAATCTCACACTCCATCCTCTTCATTGGATT